>JXTC01000096.1:135054-193788 GCA_002914845.1 Trema orientale | reverse complement strand
AACTGTTGAGAGTTCAAATAATGTCACTAGATGATCATATGTAAATCAATCTTAATCCTGAGTAGTTATAGACTGCTATTTGTAACATTATATTCTTTAACATACTTGTTAAAGGTTTGTTTTTCAAACAAATCGAAATACTTGTATCTTGGGAGCATGATGAAATGAGTAGCTGGGAATGTAGCTTACAGATATGGAATCCATTCCTTCCATTAGGAAGCTAGAAAGATGATTCCCTTGTGTATTGATTCAGGACTTGAACAGTTTGAGTACTCAATTTATAATAGATTTATAAATTAATTGTTCATTAGAGAATCAATGGTACACAAGGATAAAGATGTAATCGGAGAGGTAAACGGAACATGACCTGGCTCCAATTATGAATTGTCTATGGAGGATTGAACTACATGTAATGATTAAATCGATGGACTGCTCGCTGTTTTCTGAGTAAATTAATTCTGTAGTTTCAAGAGTGCAATTCCGGATTTTTAGTGGACTAATACTAGAATTAATAAATTAGACAAATTAATTAAAGAGTTTAATTAATTGTCATAATTTATTAGAGCTTGAATTACAGATCCATAGATCCCCAATTCCATCTCTTACAAATACTGTACTGGATATTACATTATTTCTGTTACTGCACACTTTATCTAGATAAATAGTTTATTTATAAATAATTAATAATTGTTATTAATTAATTAATTAATTTTGAATTAATTAATTTTAAATTTATGGAGAGATAAGTTTCCTAATTTGTTTAAATTTTGAATTTAAAAATATCTAATTATCAGATAATTAGATAAATAGAAATCGAAAAACTGACTAAAAATGAAACACTCCTCCTTGAAGGAGTGAATTATCTGCTAGTTTATATATATATATATATATATATTAATTAATTAGATTAAATAAATATATATATATATATATATAAGGTTTACGTTTAAAAAAAAAAGAGGGAAGTTCACGTTATTGTTTTTGAAAACGTAAACTAATATATATATATATATTGATTAATTAATATAAGGTTTACGTTTTGTTTAAATAAAAAGTTACGACTATTTTTTAGTTTTCGTAACATATATATATGTATATATTAATTAATTAATTTATTAAATAGTTTAATAAATAAGAAATTTATATATATATATGGTGAAACTCTAGCAGAGATACACTACGTATTATTTTCTACAGAGCCTCCTTAAATTAGAGAGAAAAAAAAGAGAGTCTTCCTATTCTCTATAAAACAAACTCTTGCAATCTCATGTGTTGAGAAAATTACAAGTGCCTAAAGTGTGTGTTTTTAAGAAATTGTACGCAACGCCCATACGTTCATCCAGTTATGCTTGAGGCTTGGATTGGAAGATCGTGGTTTAGAAGACAGAAAAGCTAGGATCCGCTGATAAGCTACAAGAGGTATTAGATCTATTCTCTTTATGTGTTCCTATTTGCTATAAATTAATACTATGCATTCATATAGTCAATTGTTTTGAGAAAATTTTTGAATGTTCTTAGGTCAATCTTCCGCTGCGAAAATCGTTTCAAAATCCAACACCAGGTACTGCCCATGACATGTCTTTGCTTGCAGCCAACAAGCCTTATCATGCCCTGCCTGAGGCATACCTTGGCCCGTGCCAGCCTGCACACAAGCTTCATCCGAGTCTACAAGGGTCTGACACTTCCTTAGGAATGTCTATTCACCCAATTTGATGAAATAATTTTTTCATAAGAATAACTATTCCAATATCTTTAAAAAATTCTATTAGAATTGCCATTCCATTTTAATGGCCATTCCACCCAGCCAAACACTAACCTTTGTTAGCAGGGGTTAATTATCCAATTTCCGTGTCTTGTTCTGCCAACGCATTTTGACTAGTTTGTGCCAGTAGTCCTCAAGTCTTTTAACTACTCTCTCTACCCAAAACGTACGCACTTAACTCACACTCACAACAGTGTTAATGGCGGAAGACGCAGTTTCTTTCTCATTCAGACCTCAACAACCCCTTTGAACTTTCGATCAGAGATCTTCTCTCTTACTGTGAGTACCCCTAATCTCTCTCCCTCTCTCTCTCTCTGCTTTTATTCTTACCACTTTGTTTGGTTGCCGAGAAACTGTAAGAAAAAACCACCCAAGTAAGCTAAATATTTGGCTTTGTTTCTCGGGTTTTCTTTAGATCCGAACAGAAAGAGTTAGGTTTCCTTTTTTTATATTATTGTTTTTTAGCTTTTATTGGGTATGCTTTGTTTCGTTGTTTGTGAATTTCGCTTGCCCCTTCGCGTAATGGGTATTAATTGTGCCCTGCGTTTGGTTGCTGAGAAAACGGGAAAGAAAATCTGTAATGAGAAAAAGGAAATAATGTGAAATGTTGGCTTAATTTGTGATATTTGTAACGCATTTTTCTTTTTTACTTGTGAATTGTATGTCTTCCTTATAAAACATTGATTTTTTTCTTTATAGGGTTTGTGAAATAATTGTTTATGGAGACGAACCATATAGCTAAGCAAGTGTCTTTGCTTCTGATTTGTGGTGTTCTGTACGATGTATGCGCTTCAAATGCGGTAAAGACATTCGAGTTCTGTGTATTTACATTCTTTTTTTTCCCCCTCTGAATTCAAAGAAATAAGACTTAAGATATATTCCATTGTGATACTGACAGTTCAGTTTTACTCATTAGATATTTAACCAGTCGATTCATGGTCAGTTGAATGCTTCCGAGAATGAAGAAAGTAAAGGTGTGAGTAGCTTTCTCTTTTACTTGTTTGTTGATGCCGGGGTTGTGATAAATATAATAAAATTGGCTGTTGTTATATATACATATGTGTGTTTCTCTTTTTCATTAGCTAATAATCGTGGAGTGAGACAAATGAGATGGTAAAAAAAAAAATGGTTTGATTTGTTGAAGGGGATACTCGTGTTGAATAATTTTCACAAATGAGAAACGGGTTAGCTTTCTGTCCTGTGCAACTAAGTAAACATGGTTGGGTGCTCAAGAGGATCAGCCCACCTCTTCATGGTTAACTATTAATTTCAATGACATAAAGAGGAAAGTTTTATGGGTTACAATCTACAAAGACATATAAATTTATATTCAATATGAATTTTCGACAAATAGGATACTTTTGGGGTTTATTCAATATTCGCTTCCATGTTCCCATGCCTTTATAGATTTTCTCTTTAAGTTCTATTGCCAGTTTGTCTTGTTTAGAACACCTAGTATTGTGCATTCATATGCTGCATAATGATTTGCTTCCTGTATCAGTGTCACTTATCTGTGATGCATTGCTGATGCAATATTTCCTTTTGCTCATATTTTAAATGATTTTACATACTTGTTAACGAGTCTTAAATTTGTGACATTGATAGCGTACAAATCTGTACATTCTGAATATTTATCTTGTGCAGTCTTGATTTCTTTGTGAACAGCAGGATGCCCAAATGGTTGGACTGTTGGCCCTAACAAAACCAACTGCTTTGGCTATATTAATACTGCCCTACCATGGAATGAGTCAGAGATGCAATGTAAAACTTATGGCGGACACTTGGCAGCATTAGTAACGCCTGAAGAACTAGGCTTTGCTGAAAATCTTTGTGGTGAAACCTTAAATGGCTGCTGGATTGGGGGAAGAATCATCAACTCTACTTCCGGACTTGGTTGGAAGTGGTCTGACAATACTTCCCAGTGGAATGAGTCAATCTTTTCTAGGGCTCCTCTTCCGCTTAATTGTAGTAGTTTGTCTTGTCACGGCAGTAGTTCAACTGATTTATGTGCATTAGTTATCAATGGATCTAAATATCTTTCTGGTGAGAGATGCAACATGTCTCATGAATTTATTTGCATGGTCGAAACAGGTATGCCTTTATTTATATGTGGTAGACAGATCACTTTAATTAGATATTACGTTTTTTCTAGCCTAGTATTCCTAATCTTGCTGTTGTTTCTCTCAGGGAATAAATGCTACCACATGCATTGCCACAGAGAATATCTTATCATTCTGGCTGTAGTGAGTGGATTAATTCTCCTTACAACACTAGCTGTAGTCATTTGGCTTCTTGCATACAAGCGAAGCAAGAAGCGGAAACGCTCCCGCAAACTATCTAACCCAGCAGCTTCTGCATTAGTTCCCCCATCATGGAAAGTTTTTACGAAAGAGGAACTTAGATCAATTACAAAGAACTTTAGTGAAGGAAATCGTCTTCTTGGAGATGCCAAGACAGGAGGGACCTATAGTGGGCTTCAACCTGACGGTTCAAGGGTGGCAATTAAGAGGTTAAAGAGGTCTAGTTTTCAAAGAAAAAAAGAGTTTTATTCTGAAATTGGAAGGGTTGCAAGGCTCCACCATCCAAATTTGGTGGCTGTGAAAGGATGTTGCTATGATCATGGTGACCGCTACATTGTTTATGAGTTTATAGTTAACGGGCCCTTAGACAAATGGTTACACCACATACCAAGAGGTGGTAGGAGTTTAGATTGGGCCATGAGAATGAAAATTGCCACAACGCTTGCTCAGGGAATTGCGTATGTTTTCTATCCATTTCTAGTTTACTTTTTCTTTTTTAATAAAAAACATAAAACTTCATTAGTGAAATGAAAATTCCAAGAGTAATTGTATTTTTTTTTTTTTCTGTTTTGATTTCTTTAAGAAAACATAAAACTTCAGTAATAAAACTTCATTACTGTAACGTTTTATCTTCTCAATTTTCTCTTTCGTTTTTTTTTCCCTGTTTCTTCTTTTATCATTGATACTTATTTTCTTTGAAAAGTTATTTGGTTGTGTTTCTTTACTCCATCTTGAAGCATGTGACTATCCATGCCTTGCTTTTATCTGTGTGAACCTGTTGGTTAATTGGTTTCCACTGGCTCTTTCTGAGAATAGGTTCCTGCATGACAAGGTCAAGCCACATGTTGTGCATCGTGACATCCGTGCCAGTAATGTTCTACTTGATGAAGAGTTTGGAGCACATCTTATGGGAGTTGGTCTATCAAAATTTGTTCCTTATGAAGTTATGCACGAGAGAACAGTGATGGCAGGTGGTACACATGGATACCTTGCTCCTGAATTTGTGTACAGAAATGAGCTTACGACTAAGAGCGACGTGTATAGCTTTGGCGTGCTGCTGCTTGAAATAGTAAGCGGTCGCAGGCCTGCACAGCCAGTTGATTCAGTGGGTTGGCAAAGTATCTTCGAATGGGCTACACCCTTGGTACAGGCTCATCGCTACCCAGAGCTCTTGGATCCCCACATAACATCATCTTCCTCTGATATTCCAGAGGCTGGTGTCATTCAAAAGGTAGTAGACCTTGTTTATGCTTGTACCCAGAATGTGCCATCTATGCGCCCCAGAATGTCTCACGTTGTTCATCAGTTGCAACAATTAGCCCAGCTACCCTCTTTAAAGTGAGATTTTATTTGTGTTTCTATGTAGAAGAATTCTATATTTGGATCTTTTTCCCCTTGATATTGGGCGCCCTAGTCAACTTCTTTAGGATCTGTTGACCAACTAGAGTTCAGCACTAATATAGTTTTAAACCTTTTGTGATGTTTATGAATGTAATAGATATAAATAGAACTAATATCTAATGTAGTTTTAAAGTTTAAACGTCGTTTCACTTTTACATTGGACTAGATGAGACAAGTTCCTGCTATGCATTAGGCTAAAAATAACCTCTGCGATCCTTTCCAGCATTTTATAGCTAATGCTGGGTTTTTATCTTAGAAACCAATTTCTCTCATTTTCGTTAGTACATACATATAGGCATCATTTTGCAACTCAAAGATTTATAGAAACTAGTTCGATAAAAAATGTTCCAAATGATGGCATTGCATAAACTAAAGCCAAAGGCTACAGAGAGATGTACAATTGACAAACAACATACATTATTAACTGGTTCAGATGCTACTGTACAATGATGTTGCTAATCGTATCTGATTTACAACTGAGTTTCTATGAATGCCAAGAGTGCCAAACCAGACGCCCAAACGTCATCATCCAGTACATGCTCCGCAGGTGAATGACTTATGCCTCCACGGCAGCGGACGAACAACATACCAACCTGTTCATATTTTTTTTTAAATAAAATGTTATACAATAGTTTAATCTATCCTACTATAGTTGTGCATAAGGAAGTAGTGAACAAACCTTGGTTAAATGAGAGATAGCCATTGCATCGTGTCCTGCTCCACTCATTAAGACTGGCAATTCACTCTGGATCTCAGCTCCCATTCTCTTAACAGCAGCAAATGCTGCAGACTTGAGCTGTGAACTCAACTCAGAATCACAAATCACTGCATTTGCGTCATGCTGAAAGGAACAACACATAGCAAATAGAGTTATCGATTACACCGCCCACAAAATTTAGTACAATTTTTACACAAATGTCCCGCACCTTGCGATCAATTTTGCATGAAACTGAACGCCTATCGCATATTTGGTATATCCGATCCGATAATTCGTAAATCACAGCCTCGCGTCCCATGTCATTTATGGTACGTAAATCAACTGTGAATGTAACCTGAAAATAACATTTACCATTTCCATTGTGCACGTTAAATTTTGAATAATGCATCTTCAGTTCGACTATAGTTAATTTCAAGAGCTCAAGTTCTTGCCTGGCCTGGAATGACATTACTTGCACTTGGCCAGGTCGATATTTCTCCAACAGTGCACACAAGAGAAGTTGAAAGTGATTCTAACATGGAATTGTTGCAGTTACCATCGTAAGACAGGAAATTTTCTGGATGTTTACAGAGACTTTCCAACAACACAATCATTTCAGCAGAAGCAGCCATAGGGTCCCTGCGCATAGACATTGGAACAGTTCCAGCATGCCCTTGAGAACCTCTGACAGTAACCTGCAATTTTTTGCACGCACTTTCATCAGTCATTGCAGTAAACATTCCTTGTTTGCGCAACAGTGTGCATATATATATATATATATATATATGATGGTTTCTGATAGGAAATGAACTACAACTCAATGAGGAAAATCTAAGGATCAATTTCTTTAAGAATAAGTTTCGCCAGTCTTTCCTTCATCCTTTTTAGTTTTTAATCATAAAAAAGAACACTATGATGATTATCATACATTGGCAATATGTTAGAGAGAAAAATGAGTTTGAAGACAAGGTATGATATGAGTAAAATGACAAAGATGTAATAAAAAGAACATCACAAGAAACATTAAATAAGGAAGATTACAAACATAAAAACTTACGTAAAGAATCTAATGGAGGCATTGTAACAAGTTCTTTAAATGTTGGAAAATAAGTCTCAGTGCTAACAGTCATTTTTACAGTCCAAAAGATGATAATAAATGGTAAGCAACTTAAGCGCACTAGTGCACTCTATATATGAGGATAGAACAAAAGATGAAAAAGTAGCTCGACATCTATGTTCTTACATGAGGTAGGTGTACAAGAACCATACTTGGTATGGGAAAAAACAAAGGTAAAACAGAAATGAAACATTGGACCTGAAGGTCAAAATAAGTAGTAGAGTGATAAAATGAGAGGCTCAAATGAAGAATCTCTCTTGAAAAAGAGTTCTATTAACTTAAAAGTATATGAAAGTGATGGCAAAAGACGTCAGACATAATGGTCTCTCCTAACCTAAAAAGGTGGAGGTGAGCCTTGGATCTGCTGAGCTTGACCAGAGATATTTAATCTCAATTTAATGCTCATGCAGCACAAATTCAACAAAATCTAAAAGTCAAGTTACAGATCATTCTCAAAGGACAATTTGTCTCAACTTTTTTCCACCCACTGCAGTTTTCACTTCCATCATCTCCTATATTATTCTTTTGCATGGTAATAAGTGGACATATTATTCCACAGGATTGCATAGTGCGAATTGTGCATCACTACATGTTATCTCAAGAATCATAGATTGCACAGCTCCTCCATCTTGAAACTCCAGATTTTCTCCTACTATCCCTTGCATAATTGATATCTATATCCATTAAAAGATCAGATCACATATGGTTTTGGCATCAATATGTTTTGAGAAAAGATCAGGTCACATATGTCATTTGCAGCTACGTAACAACTCTTGAACTATGAACTATGAAGTATTCTCGTTGTGGAAAGGAGAGTACTTCATTCAATATAACTACCCTTGAACAATGACATTCTCATTATGGAGGAGGACCATATGAGAGAGTATTTCATTCAGGCATGCCAAAAATTCGTTTACCTTAAGTCTTGTCTGACCAGCTATACCTTTAACCACTCCAAGAGGAGAGCCAACCCATTCCAACACTGGTCCTTGTTCAATGTGTACCTTCAACATTGACAATATAGAACTGTATCAGTCAAGCATCAGGACACGCTAATTAACGAATGTAAATAAGCTTTTTGCAAAGCATTATTTCCTAATAGGGTTATCTACAGGATAAGTAGTCCAAGAAATCATACCTCAACATAACCCCAAACAGACTCCGGGTCATACTTGAGCCGCAACAAGTTTTCTGCTGTAATATCAATAGAGTTCTCCTTAAGAACATCTTGAACCGTTAAACCACTGAGTAATGAATAATTCAATTAATCTATTGATAATATACTGTTGAAATAATTACAGAAGAAAATATTAGGAGTTGTGTCAAGGAAACCTTTTATCAGATATCTGCAATGTTGAAGCTGGCAAAATTCCAGCAACAGCTGCACTGCCCAGGAATGTAGATTGAAACCTTACTCCCTCCTCATCACTAAATGCAATCACCTGCAAGGTTAACATTAGAAACGTTGCATTTTATAGGTAGTATTTAGCATAGCCATCAGGAGTTTGTATCCACAATCTCTATATATAGTTCTAGAAAGAATTTCTAATTTTGCTGCACACCTTGAAAAAACAAACAATACAACAATACAAAACAGAGAACAAAATTCAGAAAGGAATTCTGCTGTATACTTCATGCATCCCAGTAAGGCAGTAACATCCTTTTTAAAACAACAATGCTTTCACGTATGTTGAAGTAGAAAAACAATGGAAGATGACATGCAAAAGATAGAACAACAAAAATTTCACATACTAGTAAAGTGAGCTACTTGGAAATCCATAGGTTTCCAAAGCTTATGGACTCATGACTTTCATAGGGATGAAATATATTCTGTCACAGAAACCTATAATAAGAAAACAGATGATAAAAAAATTCACCAAAGCCGACTAAATGACAATGTTATGTCTTTTTCAAGTAAGTAGCCATCAAAACAAGTAATCGATAACATGTTTTTCCTTTAGTTGAGATTCACCTTTATCATTATGAATACAAGTACAAGGAGCACATTTAAAATGACTCATCCCAAATTTTCCACTCACCTCAACAGGCCGCCTTAGCATTCCCAGCTTCCCATCCATATTCAAAACCTTCACTGCAGCAATTGCTGAGATGATTCCCAATGGCCCATCAAAAATCCCGGCATCAACAACAGTATCCTATTTGGAAAACACAAACAGAAATTCACCTCCGATTATTTAGTTACAACATACTCCTTTTCAATCTGTTGAACATTGTGTTTCCTTGTGTGTGCTTAAACATAAAAGTATTCATCTTTGAAACTCAAATACTGAGAAAAAAATTGGAAGTATTACAAAATGAGAACCAATTATCAGGGCCTCCGCACTTGCATTTCTTCCATCAACCCGACCACGCACATTCCCCATGCAGTCAATCCACCTGGAAATCATTAAAGAAAATGAGCCAAAGAATTACCAAACACACTGTATAGAATGTAAAAGAGAAATAGAGAGCTAACGTTCTCAAACCGGCATCCTCCATCCATTGGCGAATAAGATTCCCCGCCTTCACAGAAGCTTGGCTTAAGAATGTCCTCTCGAGATAGCCATCAGCATCACTCACCTGTTATCTCTGGCAACTACATAAGCATTCGCATTTCTGTAAAAAAAATTCACTATCACAATAGCATACGCATTTATGTTTTTTTTTATTTTTAAAAAAAAAAAAAAGTTCCAAAATTATTTGGTAACTTTGTCATCTCAAGTAAAGTTTGAGGTTTGGGGGTTCAAATACAATGGTAACAAATTTGCATATTTGAATTTTTCTTTTTAAACACATTTATAAGATATTATGCAAGAAATGAAATGATTTCAAATTAAAAATAAAATAAAACGAATGAAATGAAATGAAATGATTCATTTGGTGTAACAAAGCTAAGAATTAAGAATACCTGACCAAGCTGTTGAAGCCTTGCCACAGCCTCATCCCTGAGGATCTCCGGATACAAATCCTTCGCTCTGCTTTCCAAATCTTCAACTCCTATTCATTTTTCATTCTTTTATATATAACCATAAATACATCATATACAAACATATTATATATATATATATATATATATATATATATATATATATATATATATGTATATATATATATACACACACGCGCGTGCGTCTAGAATCTATACAGATGCATGAAAATCTACATATTATTTATTTTGAAAACAACATTCATAAATAAATAATCAAGTAACAAGAAGAAGAGAAGAAGAATCTGAAGACATGGAAAAGAAAAAAGAAGAAAAAAAACCAACAAAAATAGGGAAAATGGGAACGAATATTAACCTAATAATAGTAAATTAGAAGAGGTAGCCGCCATGGTGGAAAGAAGGAAAGAGAAAATGAAAACAAAAATGATTGATGATGAGCAAGCCATTGATTAGCAGTGAAGAAGAGAAGAGAAGGGCAGAGCCTTGCAAAGCCCTGAAATGTAACAGAGCAGAGCAGAGGCACGGCACCGCCAACCTCGTCTGTCTTCGTGATAGATAGAGATAGCTGGCAGCAGCTTCGCTAAACTCACGCCCGCCTCTCTATTAATATACAACTTGCGGCCTAACTCACTCACTCACTCTGTCCATATATGTGGTGGAGCCAACATGGTGGTCACCGTTGTGGCTCATTTTATTTTCAGCTAATGTTGTCTGCGTCGCTCTAGTCGTTGGCTTAACCTCATTGGTTATTTTAGTTGCAGTAAAAAAAAATATTGAAATTACTTGTGAAATTGTGATTGTTGTTTTGTAAATGTTACACTTAAATGAATTTTAAATCTTTTTAGATGTACAGTGGCTTTTACATCTCTCATACCAAATTTATTCATGGTAATTTTCTTTCTTTTTTTTGTTCCCCTAATTTGATAATAGTGTTGATGGCACCACCTCCACCGTGGAGGCTTACAACACATACTAATAAAGATGTACGATTATGAATCCCACTTGTGAAATTTATATAATATATGGATGTTTTATGTTATATATCTTGCACTCTTTTTTGTTTAATACTTATTGATGTGATATTCGTCAATACGATTAGTTGGCATTCACATATTTGGTACTATTGACATAATAAAGGAGACTGATCCCTAATGTTCATCTATATTTTTTCTGTAGTGCTTACAAAAACTAATTCTCTTTTCTTAAAAATTTAAAAAAAATATATATCTCTATTACATAACTAGTGATGATTTAAGTGATTGTCATTCTTTCATTCATAAATATTATTAGAAGTTTATGTATTTCACTCAAATAATTAAATAAAAAATAAGTATTCACTTATCAAATCTGTTATCAATAAATTTGTTTTCATTATTAGTGAAGTGCTCTTAAGCTTTTATGTAAAAAAAAAAAAAGGGCACAAAATCAGAGTATCCATCTAGGTAGCAACGTTGCGTTGCATTAATATTGCTCAACTTTATGTAATTACAAAAATAAAACAGTGCTGTGTAATACATACTAATAAAGATGTGATGTGACACATGGTACCAAAATTACGTATGCTATATTGAATGAGGACATGAGCTCTTTCACATCTTTCATAAAAAATGTGAACTACACGTATGAAATTCACACAAAAAGACTCACATCCTGTTAGATTGAGTTGTGTTATGAGTTTTGTACCACTGACTAGGCTAAGCAGCCATAAGCATCATCTGTAACATAAAGGACGCTGCATTTGTGCCGTGTGACTTGGCAGCATATTTATAGTAACTGATTATGTCACTCTTAGCACTACAAAAGCTACTCGTACTTCAATTAGTGGCTCTGGGTGAGTCTGACCCCTTTTTGGATTAGGCCTTGCATTTATATAAGATTCATGTATAGTTATATTAGAATTTAAACTAATAGAAAAAATTCAAATGTTTTTCAATCGTAAGAATGACTTAACTCAAATTTGAGGCGGCATATTTGAAGTTTTATAAGTTCAGAAGAAGCAAATGCTAAATTTGGAGATAATGACTAATTGCAGAAAAATTTACATGCTTTTTAAGATATATAATTTTCAGGGGGCAACTGCCTCCTCTGGTCCTAATATGGCTCCGCTCTTAATTGTATAGTTTGAGGATCTTTAAGGATATAATGTAAGATTAATCTCTCATAAAGCATTTTGATCACAAGCTTAACCCTTTTGTTTTCTTTTTCCTTTTTATTTTTTCTTTTAAGTTCAGAATAATTTCAGTTTTTTTTTCTTCGGTTTTATAGAAGAATTTGATTTCAAGAAAAGGTTTAGTTTCGTTTTTCGAAACCATATACTTTATTTATGAGAAAGCATTAAAGAGATATTAAAAAAGAAAATAGTTATTTTAAAAGAAATATTAATAGATAACATCGTCTTAGAAAATTAATGAAAGGGTGGCACATCCCTCCTTTTTCTTTGCCAACTCTTTGTATAACGGGACATCTCTTTAAAATTTAAAATTTAAATATCTTCTTAATATACTTTTTTTCAATATTACTTGTTTCAAAATTGGACATTAACAAAAATGTCTAATAAAATTTCTTTTCCCATTTACTATTTCTAAAATCTCCAATCATTCGTCTTTTTCTTCAATCTTTTATTTTCTTGATAAAAAACTTACTCTAAGATCGAGATATTTTACTATATTGTTTTCAATTAAAAGAGATCAAGGTATTTTAATATATTATTTTCAATTAATACAATAGAAAGAACAATTTTAGAATTCATATTATTAGTCAATTTTATTATTATTTACTCATTTCTTCTAAAAAAAAGTAGGGTTCTTGAGTAATTTTCATAAACTTTAAATTAAGCTATAGGTAGAGAGAGAAGTTAAGAGAGAGTTACTTAATCAAAATCATTGGGATTTAGAAGGCACAATATGTTCATTTATAATTTCAAAAACTTAATCTAACTAAAAAGATTTTAATTTCTTTTAATAATTAAATAGAGAGTATTTTTTGAACAATTATGAATGTATTCAACCGGCCAACATATCTCTTCGAGCCTTTATTTCTTTTTTTTTTTTTTTTTTGACTTTACGGGAGTAAAGATTTGAACTCAAGACTCCCCACATTAGGAGGAGGTGCAGTTACCATTAAGCTAAACCTGTGATCATATCTCTTCGACTTTTTTTAAATATATATTTCAAAGTTGAATGATACAGCAGTGGATATTGCATATAAACAATATTTGTCAATATAGATTCTTTCGGATATGAAACTTATAAATTTCAAATCTGAAAAAAAAAAAAAGAAAAAAAAGACATTAACCTAAAAATAATAAAAAATAAGGGAATTCTAACAATAGATGCTCTTTTTTTTATTTTTTTATTATGAATATAAACATAAACTGACCTAATCAAGATTTGAACTCCTCTTCCACACACTCATATGCACTCCTAAGAATCTTAGACCAAATTATAAAACTTACCACATATGATTAATACTTTCTAAAATGATCAAAACTTCTACTAAAAATAAATAATCTAAAGCAAAAGACCAACATAAAACCCAATTATAAGGGATTATTAATAATACCTAAGTAACTAATTCAATCTACCCATTAAGAGATCAGACTGGATTGGTTAAAATGTATGTTTTATACGGAGTGGATTAGATGCGATTTTAAAAATTTGCAGTTAAATGTGGATTAGATGTTTATGGAAAAAAAGAAAGAAAAAAAATATATACGAATAGAATTGGATGAACAGTCACCACAATCTCATCTTATTGTAATAAATAAATAACAAAACTATCACTCTCTTTCGATAAGAGAAATTTTATTAAATATTCTCCATGGAATGCTTAATAATAATTATTTAAAGTATGCTTGTTGGACAAAAATACCCCTAATAATTTGGAAGCATAATGATTTGAACAAAGAAAAATTTAAAAAAAAAAAAAAAAAATCTCTGACTCCCCCCTCCATCCCGTTCTCTGCTACTCCTTTTTATAAGAGTTTGTTATATATATAATACTGATCAAATAACAAAAAGGAAATCATAGAAGTATAATGTGGAATTGCCTAAAAACTACCAAGTGGACAAAGAAAACAGAAAAAAAAAAAAAAAAAAAAAAAAAAATTCCTTATCCCCTTTCTCCCTTGTTCAACCTTGAACGTAGAAAATTTCTTCAAACCCTAAAGCATCTCAACCCCTCCTTCCCTTTGTGGGTATGTCTTTCTGACTCTCACCCTCCTGACGTTCCTCTATTTCTGAGGACGGAAGACCACCAGAAGAACACCGTCAGGGTGTTGAACTCCATCGAGGACCGTTGAATGTTGACGAGGGACGTCGAGCTTTGAGAAAGTCAAGGAAATCGAAATCCGTCCAACTCCAACAAAGGCCCATCGAACACTGTCAAATACGAGCTGTGGCGAGGCATAAAATAAAAGAAGCATTTTTTGCAGGATCCCGAAACCACTACCAATGGGGAATTCTTTTTCATCTAAAATGAAAAATAGAAGTAACTCAATCGAAAATAATCAAATTTTTCGATGATCATCCGATGAAAACACATCAATGAGAAGCTATCTGATGTCGAAGAAAGGAGAAGTCCGTCCATAGTAGGCCGACATGAAGGTTTTACGCTGAATTGCCGACATGAAGGTTTTACGCTGAATTCTGGGTTTTAGCTAATTTTTAGGTTCATTCTCAGTGAGCGGAAAGAATTGAGCAAAGAGAGACAAGCGCTAGAGAGCATGTGATTGGGAGAGCACGCTTGTTTCAAAGATTCAATCACAAGTGCGAATGTGAGAGAGAGAGAGAGGAGGAAGAACCAGATAACCAGCGAGAGAAAAGAGGAAGATTATGAAGTATATTAATCTTTAGGGGTACTTTTGTCTTTGACTTTCCTAAAAGAAACCTAAACTTTTTGTTCTTTACAAATTAATAGCTTGACATTTTAAATATTTATTGATGCACATCTTTTGTAAGCCTAAATAAGTAATTTTAATAGTATAAAGACCGATTACCCCTCAGTTAAAAACGTTTGAGGTAGAAATATGTTTTTAAATTTATTTATAGTTTTTTTAGTTTTAATTTTAAATGCAAAGAGAAATTAGATAAAATATGAATCATAATAGGTATATTTTGGTCCGTATGCTCTCCCAAATAAAAGTTTGTAAAATATGCATATATCACGTGAAAAGTCATGTTTACCCCTAATCAATTATGTCTCTCTTCTCTTTAATCAAGCNAATTTCGATGAATTTTCGATGCATTTTCGATGATATTTCGATGAAAATGGTGTTCTCAATAAAATTTCGATGAAAATGGTATTTTTGATAAATTTCGATGCAATTTTGATGAATTTTCGATGCATTTTCGATGATATTTCGACAAAAATGATATTCTCAGTAATATTTCAATAAAGTGGTATTTTTGATAAATTTCGATGCAATTTCGATGTATTTTCGATAATATTTCGACGAAAGTGGTATTTTTCATAATATTTTATCGAAAATATCACATCACCGAAATTATATCGAAATTCTGTCAAATATTATGAAAAATACCACTTTCGTCGAAATATCATCGAAAATGGATCGAAATTGCATCGAAATTTATCAAAAATACCACTTTATTGAAATATTACTGAGAATACCATTTTTGTCGAAATATCATCGAAAATTCATCGAAATTGCATCGAAATATATCAAAAATACTATTTTTATCGAAATTTTACTGAGAATACCATTTTCATCGAAATATCATCGAAAATGCATCGAAAAGCATCGAAAATTCATCGAAATTGCATCGAAATTTATCAAAAATACCATTTTCATCGAAATTTTACTGAGAATATAATTTTCATCGAAATATAATCGAAAAATCATCGAAAAGCATCGAAAATGTTCGCGATTTTTTGTTAAAACTTGTAAAAATTAACCTAAAAATGATTTTTTAACACATAAATGACCTCATAACATCTCGAAATTTGATAATATGTTATTTCAAACCATACTCAGAACAAATTGGAGAAGAATGAAGAGAGAATAGAGGAAAATGATGGGTTTGACGGTAATATGAGAGATGAAAACAAGATTTTTTTCTCAAATTATTGTTTTTCTTTTTTTCAGATATGAAAACGAGTTTGACGGCGTGAAGGAGACGAAATTTCAGCTTGATTAAAGAGAATGACAGACACTCTTTTGAAAATGAGGCATATTTTTTCTTAGATATTAGTAAGGGTATTTTCGTCCGCACACATATTTTTCAAATGTTTTTTAACTTGAGCATACGAGCCAAAATAAGGGTATTAAGGAGCATATTTCGCCTGATTTCTCAATGCAAACACAAAATGGAAATTAAAAGAAAAACCAAATAATTACTTTTTGAATATTTTGAACGAGTTAATGAGAGGTATTTTAGTCTTTTTATTCATTTGCATACACATTTTTTTAGAGATTTTAAATGCTAAGATATTAATTTACAAAATAAAAGATTATGTTAGTTTTTAGTTTTTCTTTATTTTTTTAAAAAAAGAATCAGTGTACTTTTGCCCCTTATTTTTAAAGAGTAATATTATGGGACACTATATAGTATCCAACACTATGTGATCTGTCAGCATGTTATAAATTAATTATAATTATATTTTAGATGGAGTCTATGTGGGACTTAGTTTATTAATTAGAATCATCAATAACAGACTAATACATCGTTGTGGTGTTGGGCATCACCAGTTACCTATAACAGTGCTCTATTTTTATAGAGCATTGATATAAAGACACCAATGGTGTCGGCACCACATGACGTGGCAATATCTTACTGAATGATTACAATTAATAGATTATATCCTATAGGGGCCCCACTTAAAATATAATTATGTTAGGATTTATACCTTAAAAGCATGCATATTTTGGATATTTGCTAGATTAATAAAATGACTTTTTTTTTATTTGAATTTGTACATAATTTGTATGTTTTTAAATATCAGAAAATCCTAGTTTATTTATGTGAGCATGAATTTATTATATAAGTGTTATATGCACGGGGATTAAATTTATAGATAATAAATTAAATATAGTTCATAACAATTAATTAAAGTTTGGGATCTTTAATTTAATATTATTAGTACGGTACTTTAACATTGAGAATGTAATAATCTTATCCAGACTATTAATGTGTTGACATCATAATAGAAGTACTTTATATAATTTGATTATATAGGACTAGACCAGACATGATTTGAATCTCAAATAAATTCCGTTATCTGTTGAGAGTTCAAATAATGTCACTAGATGATCATATATAGATCAATCTTAATCATGAATAGTTATAGACCCTTGTTTATAACATTATGTTCTTTAACATATTTGTCAAATGTTTGTTTTTTAAACAGATAGAAACACATGTATCTTGGAAGCATAATGAGATGAATAGTTAGGAATGTAACTTACATATATAGAATACACTTCTTCTATTAGGGAGCTAGAAAGATGATCCTCTTGTATATTGATTAAAGACTTGACCAGTTTAAGTACTGAATTTATAATAAAGTTATAAATTAATTGGTCACTAGAGAATCAACGGAACACAAAGATAAAAATATAATTGGAGAGATAAACAGAATTTAACCTAGCTCTAGTTATGAATCGTCAATGGGGGATTTAAAGTATATGAGATAATTAAATCGATAGACTACTCCATAATTTCTGAGTAAATTAATTCTGTAACTTCAAAAGTGCAATTCCAGATTTTTAGTGGAGTAATACTGGAATTAATAAATTATACAAATTAATTAAAGAGTTTAATTAATTGTCATAAAGTTTCAATTATAGGTTCATAGGTCCCCAATTCCACCTTTTACAAACACTAGATATTATAATATTTCTATTACTGCACACTTTATTCAAATAAAGAGTTTATATACTTGTAATTAATAATAATTATTAATTAATTAATCAATTCAAATTTTATGGAGAGATATGTTTCTTAATTTGTTGAAAATCTGAATTTAAAATAATAAATTATCAAATAATTTTTTTTGGATATAAAATTATCAAATAATTGCTATAATACAAATTATGAAACCTAGAAAATAAAAGTACACCTCCTAGGAGGAGTATGACAGGCCACCAATAAGGAGAAACCTGTAAGTGGCATGTGATCCTTTAATCAGGAGCAAGGTGCCGTTAGCCACTTAAGTAAGTTTTGTTATATATATATATATATATATATAGGTTGCCAATCCAGTAGGTATTTTTTTTTTTCTCTTATGTGTAGGTATTTTTTTTTTTAGCCGTTGGATCATCATCTAATGGTGATCCAAAGGCTATAATCAAGTACATAAAAAGATGTGCATCATTAATGATATTTCTCTCTCCTACTTTTTATAATAAAAAAATGTGCAAAAAAATTTTTCATTGGCCCAATTGATACCTATGCATAGGTAAAAAAAAAATACCTACTGGATTGGTACCCATATATATATCATATATATATATATATAAGTTGCCAATTCAATAGGTATTTTTTTTTACCTATGTATAGGTATTTTTTTTTAGTTGTTAGATCATCATCTAATAGTGATTCAACAACTATAATGAGGTGCATGAAAAGTCTTGCTTCATTAATTTTTTTGTATTTTTTTTTTTTTTTTTTTTTTTACCTATACATAAGTATCATTTTGGCCAATGAAAATTTATCATTGATATTTTTTTATATTAAAAAGTAAAAGAGAGAAAAAACATTAATGATGTACGTCTTTTCATACACCTCATTATAGCCGTTGGATCATCATTAGATGATGATCTAACTGCTAAAAAAAATACCTATACATAGATAAAAAAAATACCTACTGGATTAGAAACCATATATATAACATTACGTTTTTTTTATGGAAAAAACATCACGTTAACCTATGTATATTAATTAATTTGATTAATTATATTATTTATTAAATAGTTTAATATATATATATCTAGGAAATCGAAAAGATAAACACACAACACATTATTTTTTACAGAGCCTCCATAAACTAGAGAGAATAAAAAGAAAGTCTTCATTATTCTTTGTAGAAAACAACTTGCAATCTCATGTGTTGAGAATATTGCAAGATCACAAAATGTGTGTATTGAGAAATCTGTTCACAACGCTCACATGTTCATTCAGTTGTGCTTGAGATTTGGATTGAAAGATTGTGATTTAGAAGATAGAAAAACTAGAATTCGCTAATAGACTACAACATGTATTAGATCTATTCTCTTTGTATATTTTCTGTTTTCAATAAATTAATATTATACACTCATATAATCGATTATTTTAAGAAATTTTTTGAATATTCTTGAATCAATCGTCTGCTGTAAATTTGATTTTAAAAACCAACAAATTATAATCTAATAATAAATTGTAATATGTTAAGTAGTGCTGGGCTTGTTCATTTCTTTCTTTTAATATTTTCGTTTGTGAAGAAAAAAACAAAAAGCAAAAGAATTTGTATGGCTCTAACTAGGGAAGGAGAATCTTTTTCTTTTATTAAAAAAATTGTTTCGACTTTCACGTGACGTGAGTGGATGTTCCAGATCTGTCCAATTAATAAAAAAAAAAAAAAGGCCTTACAGGAATCTAAATGCCACCATACCTAGACTAGGTCCCACTAGATATAGTGGTATAGTGACCTAACTGTACCAAATAAAATAAAAAAGAATTTGCAATGGGTGTACATGACTACATAAAATTGTATCAATTATCAAAGGAAAAAGAAAAAGAAAAAAAGTTTCATACAATGTTTAATAACTGAGTAATAAGTACCTCGAACATCATTAAAAAAAAGAAAAATTCCTCGAACAAAATACCATAAAATGGTAAACAGACTGTAAATTTTTTTTTTTTCATACTTGATGAAAAGTTCTCGTAGTATATTCAATTGGGTCCACTAGTCCTATAATAGCGATTAATAATAGAGTACAACTTTTTGGAATTACGTTCATATTTGTATTCTATGGTCAAAATTTGTGTGATCAGGTAGCACATCTCGTGCAATGCCAGTGTATTTTTTTTCCCTTGAAATATGTCCATGAATGTCAAGTTGATAATAATTTTTTTTTTTTTTTGGGTAATTCGTCGTGCAAGTTGATAATAACTAGCAACTAGCAAGAATTTGAATACAAATTGAACTCAAATCTCGAAGAAAAGAAAATAGAGTGCAAGGTAATATAAAACTCGCCCCAATAGTTTTAACTGTTTACATTTTTTTTTAATTAATTTCTTTAATGTTTTGCTCTTTCTACAATACCCAGCCGCGTTTTGTTTGACTCAAGGGAGTAGTTCAACTTTTTGTGATTTGCCTGTTTTGTTTTTCTTTGCTTGTTGCTTTGTATTTGTCTATTTGTTTCAACCAAATCCACTCTCTTTAGAAGGACAATTTTGCCCTCCCTTTCTTTATCATAACTTATGGGCTTAATTGTGATATATTGTGAAGGATAATTGGTATAAAACCAATCAGTTTTCTAAGCAGGGTTTTTGGCATGGTTGCCCAATGAATTTATTGTCAATTTGCAATGTGGGCATTGATGTTTTTTATTTTTATTTTTTTGCAATTAGGTTCATAAATTTACAAAATTGTGAGAATCAATCCAATCCGTCAATGATTATCAAATTTTGGACAAAATTAGACATGTGCAAGTCACATGCATTATTTTTCAAAGATATAATGGTTATTTCACTTGAACATGTTGATTTTGAGAAAAACTTTTAAGAATTAAAGAGTTTGGAGGAAAAAAAAAAAGTTTTAAAATTCAAAATGTTAACCTAAATAAAAACTTGACAAAACTATCTTCAAATTATACTTTTGTAAATAATTTTTATTGAATTACTCAAAATAATTAAACTCTTAAATATAACATAATAAATTAAAATAATTATATATATATATATATATATATATATTAATTGCCACACAGAAAGTTATCATGGTTTCCATGAGACTTTGCCTCACATAGGTTGTTGGTGAGGTATAGGGGTGTTCAGTGGCCCAATATCGCATTATTTAAGTAAATTTCGTATGATTTGACACTAAGGGGCCGTTTGGTACAAGGTAATCCCAGTTTTCATATTAATGGGAATGCTGAAGATGGTGATATAATTGTGTGATATCCAGAATAACTATATTTGGTTGCACATAGGAATCTTGTCTATGATTCCTGAGATGTTAGATAACTGTGTTTGGTTGCGCATGGAAATGTGCTTAAATTAAAATTAAAAAATAATTATAAAATAATAAAATTTGTTAGTATAAAATAAAATAATTTGCTATGATTCCTGAGATATTGTATTTTTTTTTTGTTTCTTTTTTCAAGGTGAGTTTTAGATGGAGGGTCATATAAAACCTACATGTTTTGGTAACTTTAGGATGACCCCCGTTTAAGAGGATTTGATTCCCGAGGTGATAACTTTACTGAGTGTTAAAATGGTACTAAACATGGGGATGCATTGAAATATCCGTCCCCACCTAAAAATTACCTCATACCAAACAGCTCCTAAGTGGCATGTGATCCTTTAATCAGGAGGAAGGTGGCATTAGCCCCTTAAGTAAGTTTTGTTATATATATATATATATAGGGCACCAATCCAGTAGGTATTTTTTTTTTTTTTACCTATGCATAGGTATCAACTGGGCCAATAAAAAATTTTTTTGCACATTTTTTTATATTAAAAAGTAGGAGAGAGAAAAAATATTAATGATGCACGTCTTTTCATGCATCTCATTTTAGCCGTTAGATCATTGTTAGATGATGATCTAACAGCTAGAAAAAAAATACCTACACATAGGTAAAAAAAAAAAATACCTACCGGATTGGCAACCATATATATATATATATATATAGGTTGCCAATCCGGTATTTTTTTTTTTACCTATGTATAGGTATTTTATTTTAGCCGTTAGATCATTATCTAATAGTGATCTAACGACTATAACAAGGTATATGAAAAGACGTACATCATTAATGCTCTGGTAAGTTTTTTTTTTTTTTTTTACCTATATATGTATCATTTTGGCTAATGAAAATTTATCATGGACATTTTTTTTATATTAAAAAGTAAAAGAGAGAAAAAGCATTAATGATGCACGTGTTTTCATGCACCTCATTATAGCCATTGGATCATTATTAGATGATAATCTAACTACTAAAAAAAAATACCTATACATAGTGCAAGATTTTAGAAAGTGCATTAAATTCAATCAGAAATATGTTTTCCATTGATCTAATATAATTTGCAAATATGTGAATTGAATCAATTATTTTTATCCGTTATTTGCACAATCAATAAGCCTATATAATTTGGTCTTTAAGTTTTTTTTTTTTTTTTTTGGTTTTCGATTATTCATTTTAGCAACAAAAAAATATATTCACTCTTTTTATCATGTTTTATCCACTACTCATCATTTTCGTTTTTGTTTTATTGTAAAAAGGATATAACGAATTATAATTATAATACATTAAAATCTAAATTTTAGTAAAGTCACTAACATATAAATCAATATATAGATAATCACAACAAATATATATCATAAAATTAAGTGTATAAATACATGTAAAAAGTTTTTTGTGTATAAATTAAGTATGAATTGGATTAGATCAGATGTTTTTCAAATTGAAAAATACATTTTATATGCAGAAATATGAATTTTAGAATTTTAATCCAATCCAATCTATAACGTGCAAATATGCCCTAAAGAAAACTACATGTTAGATCTATAATACCCTAAAGAAAACTACATGGATGCCCCTTTTTGGCATTCCTTAACAGTAATAAATAAGTAATTTACTAGGGGTATAATGATAAATATACTCCCGTCTATAAGTGATAAATAGTTATAAATACCACCTCTTAATAGTGATAAATAAATAATTTACTAGGGGTATGATGTTAAATGTGCTATCATTTACAAGTGATAAAAGTTTTTAAGTTATGGTAAATAAATCATGTACCATCTCTTAACAATGTAAATAAGTGATTTATCAGAGGTATAATGGTAAACATACTACTATCTACAAGCGATAAAATATTTTAAGTCATGGTAAATAAATTATATACCACCACTTAATAGTGGCAAATGAGTAATTGATCAAAGATATAATGGTAAATATGCTACTGTCTACAAACTCAATTTTTTTTTAAGTCATGATAAAGAAATCATATGCCACCTCTTAATAGTGGTAAATGAGTGATTTACCAGGGGTATAATTGTAAATATGCTACCATCTACAAGCGATAAATTTTTTCAAGTCATGATAAATAAATCATACATCACCTCTTAGTAGTAGTAAATGAGTGATTTACTAAAAGTATAATGGTAAATATGCTACCGTCTACAAGCGATAAAATTTTTTAAGTAATGGTAAATAAATCATATACCACCTCTTAATAGTAGTGAATAAGAAATTTATCAGGGCTATAATGGTAACTATGCTGCTGTCTACAAGCGATAAAATATTTTTAGTCAAGGTAAATAAATCACATACCACTTTTTAACAGTGGTAAATAAGTGATTTACAAGAGATATAATGGTAAATATACTGTCATCTACAGGTGATAAAAATTTTTAAGTCATTACAAATAAATCATATCCCACCTCTTAATGGTGATGAATGAGTAATTTATCAGGGATATAATTATAAGTACAAATCACTACTATTAAAAAAAATATTTATTAATAAAATAAAAAACGGATATCTGCTAAACCCTACTTAAGTGAGGTATTTTTGTTCAATCCCCAATATCCTAAGGCAAGTTTACATATACATGTATATATATATATGTATATATATATATATATGTATATATATATAGGTTGTCAATCAATAGGTATTTTTTTTACCTATGTATAGGTATTTTTTTTTAGCCGTTGGATAATTATTTAATGGTGATCTAATGGCTATAATGAAGTATATGAAAAGACGTGCATCATTAATGATATTTCTCTTTTACTTTTTATTATAAAAAAATATGCATGATAAATTTTTATTGGCCAAATTGATACCTATGCATAAATAAAAAAAAAAAAAAAAAAAAAAAAACCTACTGGATTAGTGCCCATAAGTTGCCAATCCATTAAGTATTATATATATATATATAGATGTACCTATGCATCAAAAGCTCTAAGCATTAGATGTTATATATTGTTTATTAAAATAATAAGAAAAAAAAATTATTACGTACCCAAAAAAATAGACTAGAGAGAGTCTTTTTGGTTGACGAGACAGAGCAGACAAATCCCAAAAACTTATGTTATGAGCCAATGAAGCACTCAAAATGTAACCTTCTCTACGAGGGTCCCAAGCCAAACCCTTGCCAACGTCACCTTCACCGATTAACCTCAATTCAAGACCATCAGAGTACTCATCCTGATCGTCCTCTAGTTTGCCACAATCAAACACCAACACCTCATCACCACCCTCAAGCCTCTTCGCACCAAGAATGTCTTGCTTCATCGGCATGAAACGTGCGTGACCCTGACATAATAAAATTTACACAAGTGACACATTGAAAATATTAATACATCATAATGTAAAATATTTGAACTTAATCCAGCACTCATGCATATCCTACTATTGTTACATGACATTTTTTCTCAAAATTTGGAAAAAAAAAAAAAGAAAAACTCGCTGCCTTTCAGCTAGCCTTGATCTGCAAATAAACTTGGGAGATGATAGAAATAAAGCCCAAAATGGTACTCTAAAAAATTGGAGTAAAGAGTAATGGGCTCTGACTTAAATCCTCAAAAAATGGTGTTTTGGAGATATAGACGATTTAGATGTTTGGAAAATTTGCCATTTTTCAAAGTCTGGAGCCAACTTGATAGGATGTACATAATTCGGGGCAAAATATAAGAAAAACCTATTGTTAAATCATTTTTTATTTTATTTTTGGTACTTTTGGGTTGACTAAAACGGACGAGAGTTCAAAAAATTCAAAGTGAGAGTACAATTAATTAAACCAAATGTCCCGCTCGCTCGAGACACATAGCGTTAATCACGCCATCGCTCCTTAGTTTTGTGTTTCCAATTGACAATGGAAAGGATCTCGGCAGCTGATGCGATGCAATGGAGCATCGACTTAGAGAAAGGTGTTCGTTCCAAGGCGCCAGGTCGATCCGCGGAAGCCATTTTAGAGTTGGGGCCCAGACTCCAGCGCTGGAGCCTTGAGCCAGAGCCCACTCCTGCTGCACACCACCTTTTCGACCTAATTCCCGGAGAGGATCGCCTCTTCGCCAACGCCATTCTCTTGCGCCTTGCGGACGCTTTCGCGTCCGGAGACGAACACACCAAGCTTTGTGTTGTTAAGGTGTTTTTAATGGAGTACAGGGGCCGTGATAAGCGGAAAGGAAAAAGGTATAAAGGGTTGTTGTCCAAGGCAAGGGTCCGCAACCACCTTGAGTTGCTGAGTCGAGTCAGGGTTGTGTTCGATAATGGAGATGCTAATTCCAGGGCTCTGGCTTTGGCTCTCTTTGGTTGTTGGGCTGATTTCGCTAAGGACAGTGCTCACATTCGATATTTGGTGCTTTCGAGTTTGGTCTCTTCTCATGTTTTGGAGGTGAGGTTAGTGTTTTGTTCGTCTTTTATTCAGTTCATGGTTCTTTTCAAATGCTATTTTAGTGGTATGGAATTGCTCTTTTTTTTTTTTCCCGAAAGAAGTGTTGATCATTGTTAATTTGTTAGACTAGCATTCGTAGTGACATGTTTTGATAGTTTGAAAACTTGTTGGAGATGATTTGAACTTGTTTTTGTTTATATGCTTTCAGGCAAAAGCAGCTCTATTTGCTGCAGGGTGCTTTTGCGAGTTTTCGGATGATTTTCCATGTATTCTCTTAGAGATGCTGGTTAGTCTGATGACTTCAACTGAAACTCTGTTGCCTATTAGATTGGCTGCAGCTCGAGTCTATGCAAAAATGGGATACTCATTTTCAACTGCAACTAGAGCTTATAAGGTTCAACCTCTCATCTGGTTTTGCTTTCTCTATGAACATCCATATATAAAACTTGCATTGCTGAATCTAAAGAGTATTATTTAGTTCTTTGAACTCAATCTGGCACCCTGTGCCTCTCAATATGGGGCTGGGCACAGGGACATTGCTGAGAACATTGATCTAACTTTGAGGTAATTTGGTCATATTATTTTTTCTATATGATGTTATTGTGCAGTGCGGGTCGTCATAATATGATATGCTTACTTGAACAAGAGGGAACCCACAAGAGGCCAAGTGGATTAAATGCTAAATTCCCTTTCTACCTTTATACTTGTTACCTATTAGGATCTTTCGGGATTGGGTTCGCTATCTTTGTATGGGATTTTCAGTTGTTTTTTACTTTCTTCTCTCTTGGATTAGTAGGTTTATTATAAACAGGGCTTCAGATAACATCTTATTGTTGATCTGAATAATATTTTGGAGTCTCTTCTTTTTTCCTTGTGGACCCCGTGGTAGATTTCAAAGTTTTCTATCTGCAGGCTGTATAAGTTGCTAGAAGTTTTCATAATTCTATTCTTTTCCTATGAAAATGAAAGTTGCAACAAGTGAGAAAACATTTAGTTCTGATATTAATAATGTTTACTTCTGTTAAAATATATTCCAGTCTTTCCATTCTTGCACGTAACACGTGACAATATTGAGAACAGTCCAATTTAGTCCGGTCAAATCTATTGCAATCCTAGTCCTATATGTTAGTCATGTAGAATCCACCAAATATGCATAACAGTTGCCTAAACTTAAGCTTCTTCCTCTTCTACAGCTGAAAGAAATGTTCAATGACATTACATGAGAGTGCAGGCAAAATAGTAAAATCACTAATTCCTCATGTTCCTCTTAACTGGGAAGGAAACCGATAGTGTTCCCTTAGAAGATTTAGCAAATAATTCCTTTATTGTTTCGCTTCTTGAAGTTTCTTTTTTAAACAAAGAGTTGTGGCTATCTTTTTGTCTCTCTTTCATTCCCTTTCTCTTAATCCCTTCATTCATCAGTTTATTTTTGGAGTATGCTTTTGCAGATTTAGTGGCAGTAAAACATTCATAACTCATACAGAATGCTTTTGTGTTTGATGGAAAGAAATGTTTGCTTTAGTTCTTTTCCTTTATTTCTCCCCTCTTTTTCTTTACTGCTTTTATTTCTTTACTTGATTTGCTGTGTTTGTGTATAGTACTGCTATTATTGATAAAGATTTTAAGGTGATACTAATAATTGTTGCAGACAGGTCTAAAGCTAGTGTTAGATTCATCAGATGAAAATTATCAGATTGCAATGCTGGTGTCACTGTCTAAAATAGCTTCAACATTAACAATTCTTATGCCTGATCAGGTACCCCATGGAACCTCATGCTAGTAATGTAAAATGTGTCATGAATGGAATGTTTCAAATGATGGCAATTAAATATCTAGAATTACCTAATATTTCTATGGTAGATTAAGCTCTGAAAATTAATATCCATTTTTAAGTGGTTCATCGTACCTTCCAATAGCACTTCTATGCTGAAAATCCATTCCAATTGCTTTAATATTTTATTGGCCATTTTTTCTCTTAGGGGTTAATGCATGATTTCGATGTTGTAACTTCAATATCAGGGTGAAAAATTGGTGGGCTAAGATGATGACACCATACTTTCAAACTGCAAAAGATTCTTGAAATCTCCTATAAGGAAGGAAAAAGAAGACTTTGACAACAGAAATATCAAGGGATAAAGAAATTAACCTAAAAATTTAACTATCAAATGTTTGATTTTAGCATATCGTTCAAATAGTATGTAAAAATTGAAAATGTCTGGACATGCTTAAAAAATTCAACTGCTTAATTTATTTTTGCTGGATTATGGAAGAGTACTTTTGATGTCATTTAATTCCTCATGTAATCTCTCAAAACAACAAAAAAAATCAATAACAACAACAAGCTTCCCATGCATTGAAGAGTTTAGTTACTTGATTTTGTGGTATACTTGATGGGTCTTCACTCCCTGACATTTGAATGTAGGTGGGCGTTCTTTTCTTGTTTCTCAACCAAGAAAAGACTTTGAGACTGCGGGGAACTGCGCTAAAATGCCTTCGTTTTATGTTCAGTAAAGGAGTGGCACGCATTTCTGCTAATGCAGATCTGGTTAAAGCATTAGTCAGCACACTAGATGAACCTTTAGTTCCAGCTAGCATTCAATGTGAAGCTCTAAAGATTTTGCATAAGGTTGTTACTAAATTATGTAGGAATTTGCATAATGGTGTCAAAGCTTTTGTGTAAGGTTATTACTTATTACTAAAGTATGTAGAAATTTCAAATTTGCATAATGCTGTCAAATTTAAAATTCATTAATTCACATGTGACTATTGCAGATGGTTTTGCATATGCTGCCTATGCTGCCCAGCCTACCTGGTGATCTACTTGATCTTGCTAAGCTGTTGACTGTTTTTGAGAATGCGTCTGTATCTCCATTTATGTCAAAGAGCTTGCTAGGCATTCGTGTTCTAGTTGACATATCAAATAAATTTAGAGGAGATAGGTATATTGGCTCGAAGTGGTTGTGTCCTCCTCCACTTCCATCCCAGGTGGTTTCGCTAATTGTTAATCGGATGACCTTCCAGGTCAAGCCATTGTTTGATATTTGTGTTTCGGATTCTGTTGTGTTTCAAGAAGTTAATAACTTGCTCAATCTTCTCCTCTCTATAACTCGAGAACACCCAGATTCAGGTGTCATGGTTCTTGATCAGATTTTTGTATTTTTAAGATACCTCTCCAGCATGAATGACAAAGTCACGGCTACAGCTTTAGTGGATACATTAGTAAATGAGAATGCAGACAACAAAGGAGAAAGGAGCAAAGTCAGCAGATTAAAGCTCGCTTGTAAAGTTCATAGATTTATCGTAACCTACCTTGAAAATCTCAGTGAAGAATCTGGTGCCATCACTCTGCTTGTATTCGACGAAGTGAAGCTTCTAATTGAACATGTATGTGAATGCAAGTTTTTTGATTGCTATACACAGGCAATCTTCTCTCTATTGTTGCATTCTCCTGTCATTTGGGGTCACAATACGAATAAAACTGAGGAAAGTTCCAATCTTGATGAAAGATCACGTAAATTGCTGTATAATTACTCAGTTGACCGTGAACTGATTACTCTGGAATTTGCAAAGAAGATCCTGGCAGAAAATAGGAATTGGCTGGCTTATAAAGTTGGGATGTATTCAGCATGTCAGGGTGCGTGGTTCACATCTACTTTTATATTCCAGCAGCTAATCACGCAGGTTCATTCTGATTCCTGTTGTCGATGGTTAAAATCACTATTTCAATTTTCTCAATCTGAGGCAACAGTTATGCTGCTGCTTTTAACAAAAAAAGACTCCAGCTTAACCGACCAGTTAGAGAAAATCAGACCTTATATTGTGTCTATCTTTAGTGATCTTGGTGAAATTGGCCATGATTTTACCAATAGTTTCTATGAGCGTAATTATGGTAAAGTGCTTCTAAGTGCTTATAACAGTGTGTGCTCTTCAAAGGAAACATTAGAATTTGATGTTACATCTGGTCAAGCATTTTCTTTCCAGCGATGGTTTTTGGCTTTACGAGCTAAAGCGTTACAAGCTGTGGTGGATGTACTTCAAATTCTGAGTGCCATTCCTTTTGGCTGGGAAAACAGTAACAACAATGAGGAGGTTCAGGAAAGTTCTGTGGTCGAGTGCCTCTTATCATTAGAACAAATTGTTCAAGTTTCTTTGCGATTGAAGAGGCTAACAGAGGAATTTGATCTATTTAGAACATCCTTCATGGACATCGATATCAAAAGTTCAAATATTATTTCAGGCCTTGCACTCAGTAGTTCGCTGCTGGCCTTTATTACTGGTTTGTTTCTTTTCGTTCCAAACCTACCTCATACTTGTCTGAAAATCTCATCGACCAGTTTACGCACAGATCTAATACAAAGTCTAGCAGCAAGATTGTGGCACATAGACCATGAAATCAGTACAAAACTTTGTCAGATTATCAATGCCAATGAACATGCCAACAAAGAGTTTTGTAACTTGAAGTCTAGAAATCAAGCCTTTAACTTTGGTTGTGAAGCAAGAGATGTTCTTAATGTTTGTCGTTATGCTGTTACTGATATGGCTTGCTTGAGAAGTGAGACAGATGGGACACTCAAAGAGGAGAATACGTATCGAGTTATTAAGATCGCTTTACAACTTACAGTTAAGATTCTAATTAAATGGATGGAAATCCCTTTCAGGACTCCCAATTACTTCTTTTGGATTAGGTAAGCTTGGCAATTTTCCTCATATGTGAAATTATTTATTTAAATTTCTCAATATCTACAGCACTAGCTTCTATCCTGATGGATCTCAAGCATTTTGAGTAGTATATGTTTGCAAAAGCATGGGTTTTTGAGATGTCTATAAATACTGAATCTTAAAGCCATTGAGCTCTTAATTTCTGGGTTTTTGTTAAATGGGTTGGGAAGGTCTGGTATAGCTCATAGAATGGTTGGTCAAAATCATGGTCTGCATCAATAGGATTTTTAATCATGAAAATTTTCACTGTTCCTTTCCTGCTTATGTGGCTACTGTTGAGATTATTCATTCTCTTAGTCTCAATAGTAGTGCCTACTTCTATCTCTTTAATCCTTATTACAATCGATATGAAATCACACACAAATGGTTCTTTTGACAGTCTTTAATCATGTTACCTAAAATGTGCTCTAAAGCAAGTCTTCTCTATAATTTACGTCTGAGAACTTGAAGCTGTTGAATGCAAACTAAATGGTACCGAGGTTTTCAAAGAAAATTGAATTCTTCTTGTAACTTTTGGGTTTCGCTTATCCATTTTCAGCCATGTTCTAATGCTTCTGCAATTAACATAATATTTCAGACCTTGCATTGGGTCAGAACTCTTTGCTGTCAATGTTGCTGCAAAAAACTCCGATGGAATTTTTGTTTCACCAGGCCACTACCTTTCTTTAAGTCTCTGCCTTCAGCTAAGAAATGTTCCTCCAGATCTTCCAGTTCGGCCAGTAAAGTTGTATAGCATGCTCTACTGCGGAGTGTCCCTTCAGGAGCCAACACCAGTTCCAGAAAATAAGGAGCAATCTAGGAGCAGTTATCAAGCCTGGGAAAGTGATAACATGGTAGAAATGAATGAAAAGCTTTTACGTTACGTGACGCAGCAGGGGACAAAAGATATCAATAATAGTAAGTGTGGTAGCGGCAATACTGATCATCGGTTTGTGAACACATTCGTTTGTTTTGAACCAAACCAGAGAGGGCAGGGGTTCTCAAGTTGCTTGCTTGACATTTCTAGATTTCCAGTAGGTTCTTACAGAATTAAATGGCACAGCTGTTGTGTTGATAATCATGGTAACTATTGGAGTCTCCTCCCGTTGAACGCGGGACCAGTATTTACCATTTGCTGACTGTTACAGAAATGGTAGAACATGTGAGTTCAACATGTTTGTTGAATTGGCTCTACTGTATAGATGGTCCCTTTTATGACATACTTGATGTAAACAGATTTCTGTTCCCGTATGGATGCAGAACAAGATATTAGATAATTAGGATTATTGGAATTGTATCATGTATTTAATTCATTAAATTAGATTCATAGTCGATTTAGGACTTTGTTATTTGCCTATCCTTATGTATGCTTATTGATGTTAATTATTTGTCAGATATGTTGTAAAACTACAAGTTGTCAAATTTCCTCTCCCTAAATTGGTCTCTCTCTCTCATTCTTCTTCTTTTCTATATAATTCTCTCTAAATTTATCTTGTATGTGGTTCTATTTCTTCCTCCTGTGTTCTCTTTCTCTTCTATGATATACGTCACTTGTGCAGTTAATTGGATATTTTACCTTATAGGGAGATATGTGAAGCCTTTATCTATTAAGCTGAATAGATCATGAGGAGTGGCATGTGTTGGACGAACAATACTTCTCTATTTAGGCTGATTTCTAGATTCGAATGAAGAAACTGCAAAACTCTAATGCCTATGCGAATTCCTTTTGGTATTCTAATAAAAATGTGCATGCCTAACTAACAAAATCCTCAAAATTTTTTTTAAAGGTTTGAAGAAATACAAAATAAACCTGTCAGAAGTGGGATTAGAACCCACGCCCTCTCTCGAAGACCACCAGAACNTGACTGGTTTGCTCGACTGTTTCGATAAATTATATAACTGCATCATCTAAAATTAGATCTTGCAACTTCCGCTCTTTTTTCTTTTCTTTTCTTTTCTTTTTTTTTTTTTTCCCAAAATGATTTTGGTTGGATGAGGGTACGAGAATAAGCAGAATCAAGAGTGCCATTGGTGTTTGCCTTGTCAGATTTTCACAGCCACCGTCAATTATTAAAGAAATTTTCGACACCATTTAATTTTAAGGAATTCCCCCCCTCTCCACCCCTAGAAAAGTAAGTTTAAGGCTCTGTTTGAAACTTTGATTTTAGAAAAGAAAGAAAAAAAATTCCAAGAGATTCCAAATTCTCTTGTTTGGATTGTAAGAAAAAATGATAGAATTTTTTTTTTTTTTAAAAAGCAAGAGTTTGATTCGATGTTATTTTTTAGCATATAAAATGTTGACACATTAATTAGTAAGACTAAAAGTGTCAAAATAAAATTTTATAAATTTTTAGTAAAAGTATTTTCCTTCTTCTTTTTTCATGATTTTTTTCTTTGTAATTTTTTTCCCTTAAAAATCTGAGTTTCAGACGGAGACTAAAAGATTTTTTGTTTTGTTGGAAGTATGTTCAAGGACTTGCTTTTTTCAGCTTTTAAATATGTATTGTGTTCTTTTTTTTACATGTGAAAAATGACTGGAAAGTCAAAATTAAATAGTAATTTTTTTTACTGTCTCAATTTTAATCTACAAAACACAGAAAACATAAATTAAGATTTCCCAAACGAATATTAAATACATCTGCAAAAATATGGATAACCGCACATATAAAAATTGGATTGTATTAAAATTCTGAAATCAACATTGCTACAAATTCGTCAACATTTTTCAATTTGAAATTTTCTGATCGAAAAAATCACATATACTTTTTATACACTTAAATTTATTATTCATTTTTTTAAAATTGTTATTTACTTATTTTGTCAAATTTTCTATTGGTTGTATTTTAGAGTATAATTTATGGTAATACTTATCTAATTATTACTTCACTAACCCAAAAAACTAAAAAAACAAGAAACCCTAAGAAATAAGCATTTGAAAATTCTGGAAAAATGGAAATTTTTTTAACATTTAGGTTGATTATTTTGTTTAATTTTAGATTTTAATGTATTGTTCTTTTCTTAAAACAAAAAATGCTCATTAATGCCAAATTTGATTCTATTTTTTTTGGGGTCTAAAAATGAAGCATAAGTGGCCAAACACCTAGCATTATTCTTTGGATAAATGATTTTATTAGTCCCTGAATTAAGGAGAAAATCTCACTTTGATACTTAAACTTTAAATTACATCGGATTAGTCCTTAAACTATTAAAAATGTTTCATTATAGTCCCTTTTCATATAAATTTTGTTTGATTCTTATCAAAATGAATACATGAGTTGCATTTCTTATTCTGTATTAGTGATTTCAACAAAATATCACATTTTGGATAATTCTACATCATATATTTTTTTTCAATGTACAATTAAGTTTTGTTCAACCAATCATTTTTAAAAGGTTTCAATTTATGTTCTAATCTGACCATATTTCTAAATATAACATAAGTACAAATACGAAAGCTGTCTCATGTGCTCATTCTGTTAAGAATAAATCAAAATATATAACAAAAAAAGACTAAACTAAAACTCTTTAATAGTTTAAGGAATAAAATGATACAATTTAAATTTAAGAACCAAAATAAGACCTTTATCGTAATTTATTGACCAATATGGTCATTTATCCTTATTCCTTTTAGGAATATTGATTAAAATAAAACCAGTTTCAAAAGCTAAACTTCTTCTTTATAATTGATGCGTATGGGAACAAATGACAAGATATGTTTTTCCAAAGGAAAAATTGATAGAAATTATAGTAAAAAAGTGGTTGCTATAAATAATTAGTTAGGTGTGAGAAGTGGCATTGTTCTAATTTTTTCAAACACGAATAATCTAATATTAAAAAAAAAAGTTTCTTAGCAAAATTACATAATTTTGAGTCCGTATATAATAAATGAAAATTTTTCGAGCACTATTACAAATTGGCCGAGCATATCATTTTTTTTTTTTTTTTTGTAAAATAGCTAAATATATCAGTTTTTGTATATAATATCTCAGCATATTAGTTTTTAGTGAAAAAAACTGATATTTTGACATACTTAATATTAGAATTGATATTGATCTATGATACACCAAATTGATATACTGATAAATAGTTATTTTAAGCCAAAAAAAAAAAAAAAAATCGACCACTTATTAAAGTGAAGTTAAAAAAAAAAGGACATTTCTTATAAGAACTCAATAAATATATATGTATATATATGGGTTTGGTTTAAATGGCTAATATTTACTTATGGATGGTTATAACTGTAACACCCCCTAGCTTAATCATCTGACTATGTAGGTCAAACTAGGAAGTATTATTCTTTCATAAATAATATTTTTAGTTTTGCAAAAAGGTGGGCCAAATTTAAACTTTTCAAGCTTTAAAACAAAAGAAACTTCGTGGCATTACTTTTTGAAAGTGTCTTTACAAAATATACAACCAAAAACTTCTTATCAGTTTATCTTGCCATCAGCAGTAATATTTACAACACACCAGAAGAACAAAATACAAAGAAAACACCGCCCACAAGTCAAGCTCGTCTACATCTGTATGATCATGGCGACAAGAAAGCGTGCTAGCCAACCAGCAACTCAGCAACTCTATAAATCCTATATCTCTTCACCTGCATCACAGGAATTAAATGAGCTAATGCTCAGTAAGTAAAGATCATGCATGCTCGTGAACGTGTTTCATGCATAAACTTTATTAAAATTCCCATTGTACTCTTTCTTTCATAACTTTTCATTTTGATGCACTTTTCTTAGAAAACATTTCTTTATAGGGCCCTTGAGTATATTACAAAGTCGCAGCAATCGGTAGGCCGTGCCCACCTGTGCGGGAAGGAAACACATGGCTAATATGAACCATACCTACCCAATGCAGACCGACTAAGTAATGCACCTAATAAATCTCATAGTACAATGCTCAGTCCCGGCAGTCAGTAAGCCGTGCCCACCTATGCAGGAAGGATACCTGTGTAAACGATACTTACCCAAGGTAGACAAACTAAACATTGTACTTAAAACATATCTCGTAAAATCAGTACAATGGTACTACTTTAAATTTGATGTGTGGAAAACTTCACTTCTTTGAAAGTAATGCTTAAATGATCATGTCATGCTTATGTCTTTCATGAATAAAATAATAACCATATAAATAACATATACTTGAAATAATACACATAAGCATATAGGAAAATATATTGTATCTACTAATGTTCTTGTGATGCAGTTAAAATAAATCTTTACTTACCTTGTGTCCGGTAGAAAAGATAGTGGAAAGGGTCAATATCCTCTGTAGCAAGGTGTGTGGAAGACCTGATTTCAATTTTATCGCTAAGATGATCACTATAATGTAAAATACTTAAAGAAAGCAAGCATAATACCGAATCACAACTTTTACAAAATAAGGAAGCCTAATCACAAAATAAACCAAAATGTCACCTAGTTTCATAAAAACTAGTTCATTTGCTTCTAAATGGTACCATTTGGTTTTAAAAATATTTGGACAGCATCTCCCCTATTTTTAGGACATCCCCACATGATTAAAATCATGGTTTAAGACCTGTAATAACAATCAACAATCCAATTCCCACATATATAACTCAAAGAGGATCATTTAGAGCAACCTAAGTATACTTGAATTCCTTTCAATTTGGACAAAGTTTAAAACTAATTTTACACTTGTGTGTCATCATAACCAGCCATCAAATGAGTGAAATAATAGGATCCATAAAATATACACTCCAAGTTTAGAAAATCATATTACAAATAGAAAAACGTAATCTACCATACATGACAATACTTAAATCCATAACTAGCATACTTTAGGGCTTTAAGTCTAACTTTAATCCTCCACTTAGATTCTATTCTTCCAGCAATTTATAAGGTTTTATAGAACCTATATTCATTAAATAAAAGCTTTAATTCAAGAGCTAAAGCAAAAGAAATAAATTACCAATTCTAAATTCCATAAAAAGCTCACCTTGACTAGTTTGAACTTTTGTTGAAGCTCTTGCCTTCTACTTCTACAAAATTGATTTCCAAAGCTTTGAAATTGATCTTAAGACTTAAGAGGACCTAGAGGAATCATTATTTAAGTGGTATCAAGTGGATAGTTGAAATAAGAAAATAAAACGTAGGAAGGAGAACTAGTAGAGTTACCTTGACTAGTTTGGACCTATCTTGTTTTCTTGAGCTCTAAATTGAGTTCTACCACTTGGAAACTCTTAGAAATAGTTAAGGAGAGCTGAGAGAAGTCTAAAAATGAGTGGAAAAGTTTAGGTCGTGGCTGGAGAGAAAGGAGAAGAAAATGACCAGATTTGGTCCAAAAGTAATACTTAATGACTAAGAAATGGCATAACTTAAGTTCTAAGGGGTATTTTGGGAATTTTACACCTTACTTTCCATGTGTCCAGCTCTAAAACATTCTTAGCATACTCACCACATTACTGGTCCATCCTATACACCCAAGTGTAGACCAAAATAGTGAAATCCAGCTTAGAAGGTGAAAATTAGTCATACTTTGACATATAATCCCATATGGCCAATCTTATTGTAATCTGGTGGAACCTAGTCCTAAAACCAATCATTAAACATAAAAATAAGTCAATTAGACTCTAATTAATAATGTAAACAAAGTATCAATGCCTAATTATTAGAATGCACAAAATTGACATTACGCGATTAAGCTGAATCTAAGCTACCTTAGTGCAACTAAACACCAATTTAGTACAGTGACTACCATCTCGTTCTTACCTGGGGCCGACAAATAAAATGCTATAAATGAGTCCTAAAAATTAAATTAAAGCTATTTGACGTGTTAAACACATAGTGAATTTGGCTTTGAAAAGTGTGAAAAATGCATTTTACCGAAAAATTACTATTTGACCAAGTTATCAACAGACATGATTTTAATGCATGTGCACACAGTTTTACTATTCATGAATGTATTCTTTGTTCCTTTCACACACCAAGCTCTCTCTCTCTGAGGGTATTGAGCCTTTACACTGCATGAGAGCACTTCAACAAATATTAGTACAGTAATACATATCGAAAATATTTAACAGTCAGCTTAAGTAATTTACCATGAAATTGACACTAGTTTCATGATATGTCTATTATGCAATATGAACATGTTTATTATTGGCTTATTATACATGTGAGAATCTTGGGTATCACAATCCTTCCCTCCTTATTAAATTTTGTCCTCGAAATTTGCTTACCGAAATAAGTGAGGATACTTAATTTTCATCTCTTCTTCTCTTTCCTATGTGGCCTCTTCTACTTCATGGTTCCTCCATAGTACTTTGACCAAAGGGATCTTCTTGTTTCTAAGCTCTTTTTCTTTTCTATCCAAAATCTCCACTGGTTGTTCTTCATAGCTCACATCTTGGCTCAACTCTAGCGGCTCAAAACTCAAAACATGTGAAGGGTTTGGAATATATCTTTTGAACATAGAGACATGAAAAACATTATGTATGTTCGACAGTGAGGGTGGCAAAGCAAGTCTACAAGCAACATCTCCAACTTTGTCAAGTATTTCAAATGGGCCTATATATCTAGGACTAAGTTTCCCTTTCTTTCCAAATCTCATGATTCCTTTCATGGGAGCAACCTTCAAAAATACTTTGTCTCCAACATTAAACATGACCTCTCTCTTTCTAGGATCAGCATACTGCTTCTGTCTATTCTGAACAGCTAATAACCTTTTAGAATCTTTTCTACTGCTTCAGCTGTTTCTCTTACCAATTCTGGACCAAGAAATTTCCTTTCTCCCATCTCATCCCAGTGAATTGGAGATCTACATTTTCTTCCATACAATGCTTCATACAGAGACATTTCAATTGAAGCTTGATAACTATTATTGTAGGTAAATTCTATCAGTGTCAAGTACTTGCTCCAAGACCCATGAAAATCTAACACACATGCTCTAAGCATATCCTCAAGAGTCTGTATAGTTCTCTTTGATTGTCAATCTGTTTGAGGATGAAAAGTTGTACTGAATGCCAGTTTTATACCTATAGCCTCCTGAACTCTCTTCCAGAATTTTGAAGTGAATTTAGAATCTCGGTCCGAAATGATAACCTTTGGAACTCCATGTAGTCTAATGATTTCTTGAATATACAACTGAGCCAACTGATCCAAGCTATAAGTTACTTTAATCGGCAGAAAATGGGCTAATTTAGTATATCTATCCACAATCACCCAAATAGCATCATGGCCTTTATTTGTCTTAGGAAGCCCAACCACCAAATCCATAGTAATCTCTTCCTATTTCTATTGTGGAACATGTATAGGCTTCAATGTACTAGCAAGTCTTTGATGTTCAGCTTTAACTTGCTGGTATATGAGACATTGTTCTACAAAATCAATCACATCCTTCTTCATACCTGGCCACCAGTAATGTATTTTTAAATCCCTATACATCTTTGTAGTGCCAGGATGTACAGAGTAGGGAGTAATATGAGTTTCTGTCAATATCTCCTTTCTAATTGTTCAATCAGGCACACATAGTCTATTTCTGCATCTGATTACACCATCACTAGAAATCTGAAAGGCTACCTCCTTTCTAGACTCTATCTTAGTCTTTAAACCTGTCAGATAAGGATCCGTACTTTGGCCTTGCTTAATTCTCTCAAAAATTGTAGGTTGCAAAGTAAGAGCTACTAATTTCTCCATTAAACCTCTAGGCATAATCTCTAATTCCAATCGATGCGAATCCATCAAAAGATATTTTCGATCAACATACTTAAGTGACATAGCAGCTAATGACTTTCTACTTAGAGCATCTGCAACCACATTAGCTTTTCCTGGATGATAGTTAATCTCACAGTCATAATCTTTCACCAGTTCAAGCCATCTTCTCTGTCTCATATTCAGTTCCTTTTGGGTAAAGAAATACTTGAGACTTTTATGGTCCATGTAGATTTGACATCTTTCTCCATAAAGATAATGTCTCCAAATCTTCAGTGCAAAAACTACTGCTGCTAGCTCCAGATCATGAGTAGGATATTTCTTTTCATATTCTTTCAGTTGTCTAGAAGCATAAGTGATAACCTTACCATTTTGCATCAAAACACAGCCTAGACCATTTTTTAAAGCATCATTATATACAACAAATCCCCCTGAGCCAGTAGGTATAGAAAGTATAGGAACTGTGACCAAACAATGCTTTAACTCTTGAAAACTCTTTTCACAATCATCATCCCAATGGAATTTCACGTTCTTTCTAGTCAACTGAGTCGATGAAGAAGCCAACTTAAAAAATCCTTCTACGAACCTTCTATAATAACCAGCCAACCCTAAGAAACTACGAATCTCTGAAACATTTATGGGCCTTGACCAATTACTTATAGCTTCAACCTTTGCTGGGTCAATAGAAATACCATTTCTAGACACTATATGACTAAGGAAGATAACTTTCTCCAACCAGAACTCATACTTCTTGAACTTCGCATACAACTGCTTTTCTTTCAAGATCCTCAAAACTGTTCTCAAATGCTCTAAGTGCTCCTCTCTTTAGAAACGACTAAACCTCCGCTCTAATACCACAACTATAACACCCCCTAGCTTAATCATCTGACTATGTAGGTCAAACTATGAAGTATTACTCTTTCATAAACCATATTTTTAGTTTTGCAAAAAGGTGGGCCAAATTTAAACTTTTCAAGCTTTAAAACAAAAGAAACTGTGTGGCACTACTTTTGAAAGTGTCTTTACAAAATATATAACCAAAAACTCCTTATCAGTTTATCTTGTCATCAGTAGTAATATTTATAACACACCAGAATAACAAAATATAAAGAAAACACCGCCCACAAGTCAAGCTCATCTACATCTGTATGATCATGGAGACAAAAAAGTGTACTAGCCAATCAGCGACTCTATAAATCATATATCTCCTCACCTGCATCACAGGAATTAAATGAGCTAATGTTCAGTAAGTAAAGATCATGCATGCTCGTGAACGTGTTTCATGCATAAACTTTATTCAAATTCCCATTGTACTCTTTCTTTTATAACTTTTCATTTTGATGCACTTTTCTTAGATAACATTTCTTTATAAGGCCCTTGAGTACATTACAAAGTCGCGGTAGTCGGTAGGCTGTGCCCACCTATGCGGGAAGGAAACATATGGCTAATGTGAACTATACCTACCCAACGCAGACTGACTAAGTAATACACCTAATAAATCTCATAGTACAATGCTCAGTCCCGGCAGTCGGTAAGCCGTGCCCACCTATGCGGGAAGGATGCCTGTGCAAATCATACTTATCCAACACAGACAAAATAAATATTGTACTTAAAACATATCTCATAAAATCAGTACAATGGTACTACTTTAAATCCGATGTGTGGAAAACTTCACTTCTTTGAAAGTCATGCTTAAATGATCATGTCATGCTTATGTCTTTCATGAACAAAACGATAACCATATAAATAACATATACTTGAAATAATACACATAAGCATATAAGAAAATATCTTGTATCTATTAATGTTCTTGTGATGCAATTAAAATAAATCTTTACTTACCTTGTGTCCGGTAGAAAAGATAGTGGAAAGGGTCAGTATCCTCTGTAGCAAGGTGTGTGGAAGACCTGATTTCAATTTTATCGCTAAGATGATCACTACAATATAAAATGATTAAAGAAAACAAGCACAAGACCGAATAACAACTTTTACAAAATAAGGAAGCTTAATCATAAAATAAACTAAAATGTCACCTACTTTCATAAAAACTAGTCCATTTGCTTCTAAATGGTACCATTTAGTTTTAAAAATATTTGGACAGTACCTTTCCCATTTTTAAGACATGCTCACATGATTAAAATTATGGTTTAAGATCTGTAATAATAATCAACAATCAAATTCCCACATATACAACTTAAAGAGGATCATTTAGAGCAACCTAAGTGTACTTGAATTCCTTTCAGTTTGGACAAAGTTTAAAACCAATTTGCCACTTATGTGTCATCATAACTAGCCATCAAATGAGTAAAATAAATAATAGGATCCATAAAATATACATTCCAAATTAGAAAATCATATTACAAATAGAAAAACGTAATCTACCACACGTGAAAACTCTTAAATCCATAACTAGCATACTTTAGGGCTTTAAGTCTAAGTTTAATCCTCCACTTAAATTCTATTCTTTCAATAATGTATAAGGTTTCCTAGGACCTCTACTCATCAAATAAAAGCTTTAATTTAAGAGCTAAAGCAAAAGAAATAAATTACCAATTCTAAATTCCATAAAAAGCTCACCTTGACTAGTTTGAACTTTTGTTGAAGCTCTTGACTTCTACTTCCGCAAAACTGATTTCCAAAGCTTTAAAATTGATCTTAGGACTTAAAAGACCTAGAGGAATCATTATTTAAGTGGTATTAAGTGGATAATTGAAATAAGAAAACAAAACCTAGGAAGGAGAACTAGTGGAATTACCTTGACTAGTTCGGACAAAACTTACTAGGTTATCGTTTCAAAGTGTTAAGAGGAACACTGAACCCATTGATTTGATTCACAGTGACATATGTGAATTGAAATTTGTACAAACAATGGGAGGCAATAAGTATTTTATTACTTTTGTCGATGATAGCACAAAATACTATTATGTGTATTTGTTAAAATCTAAGGACGAAGCTATAGAGAAGTTTGTTCTCTATAAAAATGAGGTTGAGAATCAACTCAATAAGAAAATTAAGGTGCTAAGAAGTGATCGAGGTGGAGAATATGATTCACCTTTTGAGGAAATCTGTGTACAATATAGAATTATACACGAAACCACAGCACCTTACTCGCCTCAGTCAAACGGAGTTGCTGAGCGAAAGAATCGTACCTTGAAAGAAATGACGAATGCAATGTTGATAAGTTCTGAGTTATCCCAGAACATGTGGGGAGAAGCCATTTTAACGGCCAATTACTTTTTGAATAAGGTACCCAAAAAGAAAATGGAAAAGACTCCATATGAGTTGTGGAAAGGAAGAAAACAATCCTACAACTATTTACGAATATGGGGATGTCTTACCAAAGTGGCCGTACCAACACCTAAGAAGGTGAAAATTGGTCCGAAAATCGTTGATTGCATTTTTATTAGCTATGTACAAAATAGTAGTGCTTATCAGTTTCTTGTGTATGAGTCAAAAATCCTAGATATACATAAGAACATGATAATAGAATCAAGGAATGCATCGTTCTTTGAACATGTATTTCCTTATAAATCCAAAAAAGAAGTAAGTTCGTTGAAACGAACACATGAGACTATTACTGAGAATAGTCAGGACCAAGATAAGCCTCAAACGTATACTGAGGCTATAAGCTCTACTGAAGCACCTTTGTGGAAAGAGGCTATTAAGAGCGAAATTAATTCCATCTTACAAAATCATACTTGGGAACTAGTGGACCTTCCTCCTGGATGTAAACCACTAGGTTCAAAGTAGATTTTTAAAAGAAAAATGAAAGTTGATGGATCGATTGATAAGTACAAGGCAAGACTTGTAATTAAGGGCTACAGACAGAAAGAAGGTCTGGACTATTTTGACTACTTTGACACTTATTCTCCTATGATGAGAATAAATTCTATTAGATGGTGCTAGCGATTGCCGCTCTGCAGAATCTCAAAATACACCAAATAGATGTAAAAACAGCCTTTCTAAATGGAGATCTAGAGGAAGAGATTTATATAGAATAGCCCGAAGATATTTTTGTACCAGGGTAGGAAAAGAAAATCTGCAAGTTGGTGAAATCCTTGTATGGATTAAAACAAGCCCCGAAACAATGGCATAAAAAATTTGATAACGCTATGAAGGCTAATAGATTTAAAATCAACGAATGTGACAAATGTGTATATGTCAAAGACACCGAAAATGGTTATGTCATTTTGTGTCTTTACGTTGATGACATGCTCATTGTTGGTAGTGATGATAAAATGATCAAATCTACCAAAAATATGTTAAATTCAAGATTTGATATGAAAGACATGGGTTTAGCCGATGTCATTTTGGGAATAAAAATCTCAAGAATTTCCGATGGGCTTGTTTTAAATCAGTCATATTATGTGGATAATATTCTTGGAAAATTCGATAAAGATAATTCTGGAGTTGCCAGAGCACCAAATAGATTTAACTTTACATTTATCCAAGAATAAAGTAGAGAGTATTTCTCAAGTAGAATACTCCAGAATGATAGGTAGTCTAATGTACTTGATGAGCTGTATAAGACTAGATATTGCCTATGCAGTTAGTAAACTAAGTAGATACACAAGTAATCCTGAAGCTGAGCATTGACAAGGGATTATAAGAGTATTGAAATACTTATGGTTTACACGTAATTATGGGCTGCACTATACAAGATATCTCTCTGTACTTGAAGGTTACAGTGATGTGAATTGGATATCTGATATTAAAGATTCAAAGTCTACTAGTAGTTATGTATTCACACTAGGAGGTGCAGCAGTATTATGGAAATCCTCGAAACAAACTGTTATTGCCAGATCCACTATGGAATCTGAATTTATTGCACTGGATAAATGTGGGGAAGAAGCAAAATGGCTTTGCCACTTCTTAGAGGATATTCCAAGATGGCCAAAGGCTGTACCTGCAATTTGCATGCATTCTGATAATCAATCTGTAATTAGAAGAGTACAGAGCAATATGTATAATAGTAAGTCTAGGCATATTCGTCGTAGACATAATACCATTAGACAACTACTCTCAATTGGGGTTATCTCTATGGACTATGTAAAGTCAAAAGATAATATTGTGAATCTGCTAACTAAAGGGTTGAATATAGAGTTAGTTAAAAAGTCATCAAGGGGAATGGGTTTAAAGCCCACGAAAGAATAAGTCGATACAGTGGATATCCAACCTAGTTGACTGGAAATCCTAAGATCTAGGTCCAAAAGGGACAACTAAATTGTAAAGACTGTGTTGGATCACTGTGGGGATTTTCCTCGTGTCCATTCCTATGATGAAACAGTGATGCCCGTAAAACGAAAGGTTAAGCTATGCTTTTAATGATTCTTATGCGTCGAAAACAGAGTTTCGAGCAGAGTAATGTGGGTTACTCTTAATTAAGAGATCACCTATGTGAGAGAGAAGTAGGGCCACTTCTAAGAGAATCGTTAGGGCGCAATTCTTATTAAACTCTTGTAGAACCAGGCATATGTTCATGGCTAAAACGAACATAACAGTGAGAACTGAGAAAGTATCAGGGAGATTCCTGTGTAAGATACGTTATCATTTAAACAAATGACAGAAGAGTTCAAGGACATCGCGTCTACTGTTTAGTTAGTAAAGTAAATGTATTTTCACAAGGAAAGGTTCAAAGGGTAACATCTACCTATCCTATGCAAGTTTCGACTGTCGAATTCTATCACCATGTCGGTCGAGTCTTAAGTCGTCAATTTCATTCATATGAGAAATATATATATATATATATACACACATATGGGTTTGGTTTAAATGGCTACAACAATATTTACCCATAGATGGTTATAGTGGTTTAAGTCGTTAGATTTATATCCTATGGTTGTGATTAGTTTGGTGGTTGGCCAAAAAAATTTAATGCTATTTATTAGCATCAAAAAAATTTAATGCTATCAAATTTTTTTTAGTACCCATTCATGGTCACGAAAAAATTGAAACCATTGAGAAGTCCTCCAAATGTATATATATAAACCAAGATAAAGCCATATACATATTATTAATTTGATCCAAATAATCAATTAAATCTACATATTTGTGGATTTGATGTTTTTAGAAAAATGGCCCTTTTGAGGTATGAAAATGCCTAAAATAGAGCTTGGGTGAATGAGAAATTGAAACCCAAAGTGAGAAGATTCTAGAATTTGATTTGTAACATACTGGAGTTATAAAATTTATTTTGGACCATTATTTAGCTTCATAAAGCTGAGGTAACAGCCAAAAATATTTTTAGCTGTTATGTTGTAACTGCCAAACGGTTTTCACCCATATTAATAGGTTGTTACTGTTACGTTGTAACAGACAAACTTTTTTCAGCCATATTAATGGGCTGTTGCTGTTACGTTGTAACAGACAAACGTTTTTCAGCCATATGATTGGGCTGTTATGTTATAGCAGAAAAATATTTTCAGCCATATTAATGGAATGTTAATTGCTTGGTTCCTCCATGAACACTATAAAAGAAGACCTTCTCCTTAACTTTTACACACACCAAAAATATTTCTTCGCTTATTCCTCTCTTCCATGTTCTCTCTGTGGCAGTTAAGAAATAGTTAGTTAGTAGTTAGAGAGTTTGAGTTCTTTCTTTTCGGTGTGGTCGAGCTCTCTTGAGTTCTGGTGATAGAGTTTGGGCATTGCTTAGTTCGTTGTGAGTAACAAGTTAGTGTGACGTTGCTATTCGTGAACCATTTTATCCTGGGAAACAGACGCTGTTGACATTCCTCTAAGTACCCCGGTGAGGAGGCATAACCGTTTTAAGGAAATTGTGTGAAACACAAGACTCGGTTTAGTTTCCTTAAACTTCTTTGTTATTTTGGTCATTATTATAATCATGATTATTATTATAGTAAGTTAACTGTGATTTATTTTGTTACATTATTTGATTTATTTTGTGATAATTGATACTATCCAAGTTGTAGTTAAATAATTTATTGCATCATATGTTATAACAGATTATTATTGTATTTTCATTCCCAGATATATTATTACTTGCAATAATTTTTTCTCACAGATGTATCAGTTGAAATTTTTTTTGCGGATTATATTAGAGACATTTTTATGAAATCCACACTCAATGATAATTAGATGAATATGAATCCAATGAATACTCTTGTCCATAAAAGTAACAGGTTCCGAACATTAATCGATCTCTACTTATTAGATAATGATGGTAATTGAATGAAAAAAAGAAAATAAATAAATAAAAGAAATGTTGATCATGAGCTGATAGCTTATGTGTGCATAAATATAGAATAATACTATGAGGGACCATATGGTGTCCAACATCACATGAGACAGTAGTTTGTTACTTGATGATTATAATTACATGTCAGATGGGGTCCGTGTGGGACCTAGTTTATTGATCATAATTACCCATAAATAAATTGCCATGTCATATAGTGTTGGGCACCACTAGTACCCATAGCATGGCACATAGATATAACTAATTTTATGAGAAGTTTTATCAATTCAACAGCCAAGATTAGTGGTGGCAAAATAGGCAAGCCGGGATACTGGGCTTTCTAGAAGAACGGGCCGGACCGACTTGGCCCGTCTAGTAAAGAAGGAGGCCCAGCCCGGCCCTATGGCCCAAGCGGGGCCCCTACCTGCCCATAAATGGGCCAATGCAGGCCAGCCCGTTCCTGCCCATAGTTGGCCCCTTCTTTTTTTTGTTTAATTAAAATAAATTTAAATAATTATAATACTTTAAAAAATATATATATATAAATGTGATAAAAACTTTTATCACATATAATTTTACAAATTTTATGATAAAAATTAAAAAATAATACATAACTTAACTTGATGAAAAAAGAGAAGTAAAAAACAATTAAATTTGGAAAATAACAAATTCAATTTTATTGAAATTTTTTTTGATTACCTCATTAAAAACCTTACTAAGAAAAACCCATTGGGATAAAACCTTAGTAAGGGAAAAAGAGTGTAATCTTGATTATTATTTACAATTGAAATTATTAAAAAAAAAGGAAAAAGAGTGTAATTTTGATTATTATTTACAATTGAAATTGTTAAAAAAAAACTAGTGCATCATCATCAATCATGATTCATCATCGTTCACGTGCGAGTTATTGAAATTTTCGGCCAATTCTTCATTGTGAATAATGTGTTGATTTTGTTTTGCCACTTATTCCTAATCTTTAACACATATTAGCACCTCAACTATTTCAGGGGTCAATGAAATCTTTTGATCATCTACTATCCTCCCAGTAGTACTAAAAGCAGACTCTGAAGAAATCGTGAACATTGGAATAATTAATATGTCACGTGCTAATTATGCAAGCACCGAGAATCTTGCTTGACATCTTTACCACCATTCCAAAACTTTGAAGTTCTCATCTTCGAAGTTGATGTCAGAATCTAGCTTAATATACCGGTTAAGCTCAGAGGATTACGACAGATTCATTGTTAGTAATGGTTAGCTTAAACTTGGTGATGATGATGAGCCATGCCCACGTCTATGAATATAGCTCCAAATATACTTCTTCTTTGATCGGTCTTGGGTTTGTTGTGGGGTTTCTTGTTGACACCTAGCTCCAAACTTAGCCTCATACATACTAAATAGTTTATAAAATTTGTCACGAGCGTTAGTATATTCAGATGTAAAAATGAGTAATAATACTAGAAAGACCATTTAATTTAGCTCTAGGATCTAAAATAAAAGCAAAAGAAAATAATAAAGGAATTTTTGACTCAAAAAAACTTCTTGTATTTGAATTATCATGGGTCCAAATATAGGGTCACATCTTTCTTTAGAAAATATTTCAGCAATAAAAAACATATGATGTAAAACAATTAGAGAAGCAGGATAATAAATACCAGATAAAGCAACGATAGTTTCATAGAAAACTTCTAAAAATTATAAAATTTTTTTACAAATAAATCAATCTTCATCTTTTAAATTTAGTGAACCTAATTTTGAATTGTAAAATACAGTAATAGTATTTTTATACCTTATTGTATGTTTCATCATCAAATATGTAAAATTCCACCTTACAGGCATGTTAAGTTGAAATTTTCTTGGTTTTAGCATTTCGGCTTTGCAATATTTTTTAAATTCGGAAATATAAGGATTAGAAGTATAAATGTAAGCAATAGTATTTCGAACATTTTCAATGTATATAGATAATATTTCTATACCTCATTTGACGATGATGTTGATGATATAAAATACATAATGTTGATCTAGTAAAAATCCTCTTGCGTATAAACTTGCTAATTTTTTAAGAAATTGTATGGCCTTTGTACTGGAGGTAGTATTATCTAAAATGGTAGAAATAATGCAGTTTGTTATGCCATATTCTTTTACAATACTTAAGATTCTTTCCTAAATAATTTCAGCAGTATGCCTTTGATCAACGACTTTAAAATCAATTATTCTTTTTTGCAATATCTATTTTTTATCTAAATAATATGCAACTACACTTATATAATCTTATGTAAAATTAGCACCCCAAATATCGGATGTCAATACAATACAAAAATTTAATGCAATTAATTAGGATATTAGTTCAGTGCGCATATTTTTTTAAATTTTAAACAAATTACTTCTAGTAGTATTCCTAGAAACCTTTTTCAAGTTTGGATAATATGATCATCTAATATATTCTTTTTATTCCTCTAACTCATCAATACCTAGTTGCAAATCCTTTGAGGCAATAAAATATGCTAATGACTCCCTAGCAACTAAAGAATCATAGTTCCAAGTACTTACCGAACTATCCTCGTTGAATTGGAGTGTTGTTTGGGTGGGTTGCATACCTCCTTGAGGATCTTAATGTTTAGGGATGTATTTGTCGCTGTCTTTTGATGTGGGTGGTACTGCTAGATGATTTAGTGGTGAATAGCTTCTTGCAATATTTGCACTTTGTTATTTTTAATTTGTTATTATTGCCATCATCTTGGTATTCCATATCGAAGTAGTCCCATATATTAGAAGTTATCCTCACACGTTTTGATTTTGAGGTCCCACTTGCACTAGGAGAACAACTATCTTGAAATTGGGAATGACTTCCACTCACATGTGGATTACTCTACATTTCGGGGACTTGGTCACCCCTTCCACTATGCGAATTTGTTTCTTCCTCATTAGTATCCATCTCGAAATCAATAAGGAAATTCTTTGACATATCCATATCCTTCAACATAAATATATTAAAACATTAACTAATTTTAATTAGAATGATAAATAACATATTACTACATTAACTAATTTATTTAGAATGATAACTAAGATATTACTAGATTGACTCATTTTAATTAGAATGATAATTAATATATTACTACATTAGCTAATTTTAATTAGAATGATAATTAATAATATCAAATTAAACATATTACTAAATTAACTAACTTTAATAAGAATGATAATAACATATTACTACATTAATTAATTTTAATTAGAATGATTATTAATATTAAACATATTAACAAACTAATTGATATTAAAATGGTAAGTGTGATAAATTAGACTTTACATATTTAAAACATTGAAAATTAAAATTACCTTGAATTGAGAATTGAGTAGACTTGAGGCTTGGATTTTGGTTGGATGTTGGAAGAATTGGAGCTTAGAAATAGAGAATATAATTATAAATTATAGTTTTGTAATTATTAATATTAAATAGTATTTTGAGATGTGACAAAATTTTTATAATTAGTTAGTAACTAAAATATTAAGTTATAAAATTATGATAATTGTGCAATATGGGGTCAATTAAGAAAATGAGATGTGTCAAAATTACACTGAACAAAAGAGAATTTTAACCTCCCTAAACATATGCTAATTTCTCATTAGAAAATTGCCATATTTATTCCACATTATCATTGAGGCCAATCAAAATTGTTTGAAAGTTTTGTTACAACACAAGTTGCAAGATAACAATATTTTATCACGCTGCTTGCTTCTACTGGAGAGAGCTTTGGATAAATACATAATCTATGAAGTGTCAAGTCTCAAAAATATCTTGTTGTAGTAATATGATAGTTGTAGAAGAGTTGTTAATGAGGTGTCCACTAGCCTGCCACGAAGCTACTTTCACAGATGGTTAACCTTATCTAATTTGCCTATATAACGTCCTTGTACTTATGTAATAAGGAAGAGAAGAATACAACCCAAATTTCTTTCTCTACCTTTTGCTACATGAAATGCTTTGTCCTTGTTTTACCTTTTTCTAACCAAGAAACCAATACCACTTCATGTTCTCACTTTCCCACATATATTATAATCGTCACCTTTCTTTCTTTTATGTATATATCATCACTTTTCTATCATTTTCCTTTATTTCACCCGAAGCCACCAACCAAGCTCCAATATCTACATATATATCTATATATTATATCCTTAACTTTATTCACTTAAAATCAAATCATCAGCATTACCACCATCTATGACCAATTTCTCTTCACACCAAATATATACTTATATTCCTTTCTCTTATCAATAAGACAATTCATTCACCTATTCACGGTATACACGTTTATATATCTATATTACTATTCTATATATTTTTATAATTATCGTTATTATTATATTTATTATTATTATCCTATCATAGTTATTATTTTGTAAGTTTTGGAATTCTGAGCTCTTCACCCTATCACTTCTTACGTTTTATATTCTTGCGGGGTGACAACTAAATGACTATATATATTGTGCTAACACAATCACTAACATTCTACATTTTAAATGCCCACAGATCCATAAGGATGAGTTGTTTAGCAAGTTGAATTGTATAATGTAACCCTATTTGTAACCAACCATGTTATTTTCAGTATTTTAAATACCTGCAGATCTGTAATTCTGAGTTATTTAGCAAACTGAATTGTTTAATCCAACTATTGTTTGCAACTGTTCATGTTAAATTCAACACTTTATATTTTGTCATTTAAATTTCAAGTATACAAATCTAATTGAATCCTAACTATCTAACATATGGTGCTAGACTATGGCCTACAAAGTTTATTAAATTTAACTATTATTATACTTAATTTTTCTTTTGTAGAAAAAAGAACCCACCATTCCCCTGAACATTAAAGGTGACTCCACTAGGGAATAACCAAGGAAAACTAAGTTTCTTCAGTATTTTTAAGATCTCAAAAGTTATCTCGTGACTCTGCATGTTCTCTGTCTCTCAAAAAAAAAAAAGTTAAAAAAACGAAAAAAAGAAGGAAAAAAGAAAAGAAAATCATCTTATTGTCTCAAAATGGCTGAGCAACAAAATCTGCCATGCTGAAATCTCTACTCTCCTGACTGAGTTGGCGACCTCAATAGATGTCATGAAGAAATCTCAAAAAGACATGCAAGTATCTCATCCTCAAATGCTCCAGAAGATTGCCAACTTGGAAAAAGCAAATGGGGTGGGGGCTTCTGCCACAGCTTTACCCAACCAAAACAACAATTTTCATTTATCAAAAAATCAGATTCCCAGTGTGCCAGGAATACAAGAAAGTCCTGTCAATCTTATTACTGCAACTGTAGCTAGAATTGATAATGAAGCTTTCAAAAGTTTTATTGCAAAAGAATAATAACAAGGAATACTTAGAATTGAAGCAAAAAAAGCTGGTACGATTGTTACGGCCGTGGACTTTCTACCTCCTTATCCTGCTAGTATTCTTTCCAAAACATATCCAAAAGATTACACTAATCCTCGGTTTAAGAAATTTGATGGAAAGAAGGGCAATGCTAGGGGAACATGTTATTAGTTTTCTAGACGATCTTGGAGTTTATGCTAGTGATCATAAATTGAGACTAAGAGAATTTTCAAAATCTCTTACCGACCGAACATACTCATAGTTCGTGAATTTACCAGCAGGCAACATTGGTACCTAGGGGGAATTGATAACAATATTTTGTAAAAAATTCTTTGCAGCAGAATATAAGTTGGGCTTATCTGATCTTTCTAACACAACACAAAGGAAAGATGAGTCACTTATAGCCTACGTGAACAAATTCAAAGAAATAGCTCTTGAAAGCAAAAAGATTATCTCTAAACAAGAATTAATTCGGCTATGTATTAATGGTATCTAAGGTGAGCACAAAGTTCATTTCGAGAATCATATGAGCCTAACTTTTGCCGAATTAATGTTCTTAGTAAATAACACTGAAGTAACAATGTCAAAAATACATAAAGCTGTACCTGAGAAAAGAATTACTACTGACTATTGGAATAGACCAACTTCCTCCAAAAGAAAAAAAAGGTTGATGTGGTCGGTCAACGTCAATAAGATGGAAGAAATCTGCCCATTCCACTAGAAATACTACTTCTCAAAGATAGACTCAATGCTCTTGTTTGAGTTTGATTAAAGATGGAGTTTTGAGATGCTCACAGCCCAACAAACATCTAATACAAAAAGCAATGCAAGACCCCAAGTATTGCTTGTTGCATAAAAGAGTACGCCATACCACATTAGACTGTTATGTTGTCTGGAGGATATAACATAAAAAAGCTCAGAGAGGAGAAATTATTTTAGCTCAACAACAACAAAGGGTTGAAAATAATCCTTTTTTGAATCACAAAAGAGGACAAGTAAATACATGTACTATGATTGATTCAACCAGTGACAATCCAACCAATGAAGAGTCATCAAAGAAGTAAGAGATCAAGATAATGGTGGAAAATCTCATGAAGGCACGAGTTTTTAAAAATGTATTTGACACATTGGAATTTGGAGCTTGTAGAGAAGCCACACAAGTGATCTTCAAAGTATCTCAGCAATTTGGTCCATAATACTGCTCCATTAACCATGCTGTTGGATGAATTTCGAAGAAAGATGAAGATATGTTCACTTTCTCAAAGAAAGATTCCCAAGTTATGAATTTTAGCCACAACAAACCGTTGTATGTGGAAGCTAAAGTCAATGGTATGCCCTTCAAATGAGCCTTGGTTAACAATGGTTCATCAGTCAATGTCATGTCTTGGTAAGTTTTCAAAGTGACCGAGATTTCAAAAAGTAAGCTAATTATGCAATCCATGTCACTTCTTACTTTTGCATCAAGTTCTCATACTGTAAAAGGACATATTAATATGGATTTGTAAGTTGGACGAATCCGGGCACCGACCAAATCCTTTGTGATCGATACAGATGTATCCTATAATTTACTACTCGAAAGACCATGAATTCACCAAAACCAGGTAGTGCCATCTACCCTGTATCAGTGTTTGAAAGTGATAAAAGGCAAAAGAAAAACTTTGATACCTGCAACAAAAGCTCCATTTGCCCCACAAGAAGTTTTTTGGACAGTGGCTACTTTCTTTGATGATGTCTTTGATGGGCTGAATGAAACAAAACCACAAGGAGTGCCATTGTACACACATTCTGATGCAACAAATTCTTCTTACAACAACACAACTATTGAGATTGATTCAGTAGACTTGGGAAAATCTTCCATTCAACATATTAATTTACTTGATGGGAGAACTGTTTATCGATTATGAAGGTATGGCAAGGCCAATAATAACCTCGCGAGCCCATAAAGAGTTTATCTTGCACAAAGTTCAGAACGAGTAGAAGCCATTCTACTCGCCCCAGAAAAACTGCAAGATTGACCTAAGAATCCTTAAGAAGGGCTCAAGAAAATAAATTTGATAAAAGATACAGAAGAAAAATCAAAATTCATTTATGCCAAATTAGTACTGGAATTGGAAGCAGCTCTGCTGGAATTGCTGAAAGAATAGTGCGACATTTTTGCAGCTCTGCTGAAAAATATTCAAGTCCATCCCAAAAGTATTGCTCACATGTAACGTACTCTTTTTCCTTTCTGGAGATTTTTTTGAATCAGTTTTACTTTATTAAGGTTTTAACGAGGTATTGTTTGGGTTGGACCAACCAATAGAAATATTTCGACATGACTATATGGAACCCAACTAGAGCTAGCAGCATGCTATTCCAAGCTTGTCTACAGTTTGCATCAGCTATGTTACGTGGATTAGAAGGATATGAGATTGTCTTATAGGTGAGTATCAATCTAACTGGGATGTGCCTGTAAGGTGATGATGCTTTATTTTCTCTTAGAGATTCATTTACAAGAAGAAATTTTGTCTTCATCAGTGTGGTGACTCCGAGACATGGTTGAAGACCATATTGACAAAATTTCATATTTATGAGCTCTAGCGAATGGTCATATTTACTATAGCTTAGGGGACTTAATGTTTTGGGGTGTGAAACAAGTTTTACAATTAGCCACTAACTTAAATATTAAGTCACAAAATTATGATAATTGTGCAATATAGTGTCAATTAAGAAAATGAGATGTGTCGAAATTACGTTAGACAAAAGAGAATTTTGACCTCCCTAAACATATGTCGATTTCTCATTAGAAAATTACCATATTTATTCCACATCATCATTGAGGCAAGTAAAAAATGGTTGAAAGTTTTATTACGACACAAGTTGCAAGATAACAATATGTTATCACGTTGCTTGCTTCTACTTGAGGGAGCTTTGGATATATGCATAATATATGAAGTGACAAGCCTGAAAATATCTTGTTCTAGTATTATGATAGCTGTGGAAGAGTTGTTAATGAGGTGTCCACTAGCCTGCCACGAAGCTACTTTCATAGGCGGTTAAGCTTATCTAATCTGCCTATATAAAGGCCTTGTACCTGTGTAATAAGGAAGAGAAGAATACAACCCAACTTTCTTTCTCTTACTTTTTGCTACATTAAATGCTTTGTCCTTATTTTACCTTTTTTTAACCAAGACACCAATATCACTTCACGTCCTCACTCTCCCACATGTATTATAATCATCACCTTTCTTTCTTTTATGCATATATTGTCACTTTTCTCTCGTTCTCCTTTACTTCACCCAAAGCCACCCACGAAGCTCCAATATCTATATAGACATCTATATATTATATACATATCTTTATTCAATTAAAATCACATTATCACCACTACCACAATCCGTGACCAATTTCTCTTCACACCAAATATATACTTATATACCTTTCTCTTATCAATAAAACAATTCATTTACCTATTTACCATATACACATTTATATGTCCATATTACTATTCCATATTTTTAATAATTATCATTATTATTATATTTATTATTATTATCCTATTATAGTTATTATTTAGCAGATTTTGGAAAGCTACTCACCCTATCATTTCATATGTTCTATATTCTTGTAGGGTGACAACTAAATAACTACATATATTGTGCTAATACAATCACTAACATTTAAAAATTCTGTATTTTAAATACTTATATATCCGTGAGGATGAATTGTTAAGCAAGTTGAGTTGTGTAATACAACCTTGTTTACAACTGTCCACGTTATTTTCAGTACTTTAAATATCTGCAGATCCGTAATTCTGAGTTATTTAGCAAATTGAGTTGTTTAATACGACACTTGTTTGCAACCGTTCATGTTAAATTCAACACTTTATATTTTGTCATTTAATTTTCAAGTATACTAACCTAATTGAATCCTAACTATCTAACATATGGTGCTAGACTATGGCTCACAAAGCTTATTAAATTTAACTATTATTAAATCTAAATTTTCTTTTGCAGAAAGAAGTACCCTTCCCTCGAACAAATAGTAATTAGATTATATAATTAATTAGAGAAAATGTAAATTGAGAATTCAGGAGAATATTAGAAAAATGAGAGAATAAAGAGATTAAGGGAGAAGAAAGTCATTTATGTGAAAAGAACGAGGGGAGGGATATTTAAAGGGTAGAATTTTAGGATTTTTTTTTAATTTAAAAAATAAAAAAAATAATGTATGGGGGCTGATGCCCCCAATTTCCAACAGTAACTGAGCCGTTTGGGCCCAACAACTATAATAGCCGTTGGATAGGGTCACAGCCCATGACATCAAAAAAAGAAAAGAAAGAAAAAAAAAACTGGGCTGGGTCAGGCTGGGCCAAGTATGATAGGCCTAGCCCAGCCCTAGGAGTGTGGCCGGATTAGAACTGGGCTTATACTTGAATGGGCCGGGCCGACTCCCATGCCACAGTATCAGGCTATTGGGCCTGTCCGTTTGGCCCGCCCCATTTTACCAGGTCTAGCCAAGATTCATCTACCATTAAATATCATCATTTAATAAGGCGATTCAGGCTTGTTTAATCGAAATAGATATGCATGTGCATTTTTTAAATTGAATATGCATTCCGTGTAGATAATCCAATTATAGTGGGAAGAGTGTTAGTGGCTTAACCCTATGTCAGTGGCTTAACCCTATCTCTCATGCATTAAATATATACGGAATAGAACAATTGATTCTGCTCTCTTTACCACCTAAGAAAAGCGTTAAAGGTCCAATTACTCTCAGCTATAAGCAATGAAAAAGATTCTGTGGTTTTAATGCTTTTCTTCGTGACCAAGTTGGAAATTAATTAAAGGGACCATGCACCAAAAAAAAAAAAAAAAAGATATCAAATGTTGAATCAGATGCTGGTATTCATTGGAATAAATTCCAGAAAATATTTTTGTAAAATTATTTTTAAGAACACTATAGTTTTGTAAAATCTAAAAATACAGCAGAATTGGTCGTTTAAATTTTTTTTTTTTACAAAACATTTCGGATCGTGATCTTGTGGTGCCCGAGATTCTTAAATGCATATTAAGCCAATAATAAAGATGTTCTAATTGCATATTAGGCATCTAAAAGTTATTAATACCACTTTTATAGCAACATGCTCATTCATCATGTTATGTGCATTTACATACATATTATTACAACTAATGATTGTCAAAGTGTCCCGATGCAGTATAAAGGCTCAATACTCTCAGAAAGAGAGCTCGGTGTGCTAAAAGAACAAAGAATATAATTATGAAAGTAATACTACATGCACATACATTAAAATCATATTTGTTGATAAGTTGGTCGAATAGTAGTTTTTCGGTAAAATGTATTTTTCACGCTTTTCGGAGTTAAATTCACTATGCGTTTAACACATCAAATAGCTTAAATTTAATGTTTAGGACTCATTTATGGTATTTTATTTATCGGCCCCAGGTAAGCACGAGGTGGCAGTCACTGTACTGAATTGGTGTTTAGTTGCACTAAGCTAGCTTAGATTAAGCTAAATCGCGTAAGGTTAATTTTGTGCACTCTAATAATTAGGCATTGATACTTTATTTAAATTATTAATTAGAGTCTAATTGACTTATTTTTATGTTTAATAATTGGTTATAGGGCTAAGTTCTACCAAATTACAATAAGATTAGCCATATAGGATCATAAGTCAAAGTATGACTAGTTTTCACCTTCTAAGCTAGGTTTCACCAACTTTGACTACACTTGGGTGTATAGGAGTGACCAGCAATGTGGTAACTATGTTAAGAACGTTTTAGAGCTGGACACATGTAAAGAAATGAGCAAAATACCCAAAATACTCCTTAGAATTTAAGTTATGCTATTTCTTAGCCATTAAATATCACTTTTTGACCAAATCTGGTCATTTGCTTCTCCTTTCTCTCCAGCCATGACCTGAGACTCTCCAACTCAGTTTTAGACTTCTCTCAACTTCCTTTAATCATTTCCAAGAGTTTCCAAGTAGTAGAACTCAAGTTGGAGCTCTAGAAAGCAAGATAGATCAAAACTAGTCAAGGTAATTCTACTAGTTCTTCTTCCTAGGTCTTTTTCTTTAATTTCAATTCTCCACTTGCTCTCACTTAAATAATGGTTCCTCTAGGTTCTCTTGAGTCCTAAAATTAGATTCTAAGCCTTGGGAATCAGTTTGGTGGAGGTAAAAGGCAAGAGTTTCAATAAAAACTCAAACTAGTCAAGGTGAGCATTATGTAGGATTTTGAAGTTATAGTTAATTTTTCTTGTTTTAGCTCTTAAACCTAAGCTATTATTTGATGAATAATAGTCCTAGGGACCCTTATATATTGCTGGAAATATAAAATTTAAGTGGAGGATTAAAGTTCGACCTAAAGCCCCAAAGTTTTCTATTTATGGAGTTAAGTGTTTTCATGTATAGTAGATTAAGTTTTCTATGTTCGTAACCTGATTTCTAAAGCTTGGAGTATATATTTTATTGATCTTATTATTTATTACACTCATTTGGTGTTGAGATACAAGTATAAAAGTGGTTTTAAACTTGTTTAAACCGAAAAAAAAGGAAAGTTCAAGTGCACTTAGATTGTTCTAAGTGATCCTCTTTGATGTGTATATGTGAGAATTGGATTGTTAATTGTTATTGCAGGTTTAAAACCATGATTTTAATTATGTGGGAATGTCCTAGAATTAGGGGAGGTCCTGTCCAAATATTTTTAAAATGAAATAGCACCATTTAGAGGTAATTGGACTAGTTTTACAAGATTATGTGCTATTTTGGGTCATTTTTGTGCTAATGAACTAGTATTCATATTTTAACACTTTTGAACAGTTTTTCAATGCAAGTTATTGACTATCAAGTACCTTAAGTGATTTATACACTTCTGAGTCATTTAAAGATCAAGTTTCCTAAATTGGTGAAAGTTCTGATTTTGGTCTTGTCCAAGTATCTTAGTTCATTCATTTTAGAAAAATGTGCATCTAGAATAAAAGAATTTCATGACAGGTGATTGGCACACCAA
>JXTC01000096.1:60780-132697 GCA_002914845.1 Trema orientale | reverse complement strand
TATATGTCACTGTTTTGTTTTCTCATAAAACTGATCTCGGTATTAAACGAATTTTTATAAATAGCTCGAAATTTATTTTTGTACTCTTCTTTTTCGTGGGTCTTTCTGGAGATGTCTAGTTTAGTCTCAAAACTTTTTGGAATCAATGGTATTTTAATTAAATAATAATAAAGTTTTTATTACACGTTGTCAATGTGCTGAAAATCTGTCAATAAACACTGTTCTGTGATTCCAAATTTTATATTATTTTTACAGAGCTCTTCATGATTTAATACTTGAAGGGTATATTTTTGGATATGTTATATGGCCACTGTAAAATTTATAGGTAGTGTTTCTTAATGGATTATTGTTTATGATTTTCCAAATTTTATATATACTGTTATGATTTGGTACTGATAGTTTTATAAGAGGATGGTTATAAATTATGAATAATTAGTTAACGTCACTTTTTGAGCTAATAAAAATTTTTAGCTATGTTTTTATGTGTCTAATATGTCTCTAAAAAGTTTCAATATAAAAATATTTTTTTAGTAGGAGAAATAAATCATTTTGTATCTGTTAGTCAGAAAGCAAACGAAATTGACAGATTTTATGCTTAAATTCTAAAAATACATAAATATTATTTTTAAGTGTATTTTATGATTTCTTTTAATTTTTTATAGTAAAAAATTATGTTAAGAATGTTGTTGTGAAATGTTTACGTCAAATTGATTGATAAGTAATGAGATATAATTTTTGTATGAGCTGCTGTCAGTTTTAATTATTGTTTTGTACAAATTTTCGGAGTTCTAAACTACAAGCGTATTCTATGAAATTGTTTGTGGGATTATTGTATGAGATGTTAATTGTATTCTGTATTTGATATTTTCGGTTTTATAAATAAATTATGTTCATCTTAATTGCATCAAAGATAAAATAATGTTTCGAGAAATTTCATTGAAATAAGAAAAATAAATTAAGTAAATTTGCATTTATAATACCGATGATGTAGGCGGGGCACGTAAGTCGTAAGCATTCGGAGGACATTCTCACTTTTCTTGACTTTTTATTTTCTCTTGGACTTAAGGTAAGTAAACCATACTTAACTGCTTTAATTGTTTACATGTTTTATATTGTATAATTATGTGTTATATGTGTTTTACATGGAAATTGATGACATATAACATATTATTTTACGTGAGGCATGGTCATCCATAAGCATGACATTATTTTATAAAATAGTATGTTTCAAAAGAGCAATACTTTATAATGGAATGATTTTTCTAAATTAATTAAAGATTTTGAAAAGTAAGATTTTAAAGAAATTGGTGTGTCTCTATGTCTAGAGGGCTGAGTGGGCACGGGACGCAGGGGACCGACGTACCCACCAAGGATAAATGATAATAGACTATATTAGGGAGGTGCCCTATATGATTTTGATTCCGGGGACGATAGGCCCTTTTCGGGATCATTAATGTGTGTGTGGCTACATAGGCTAGGTACACTCACTTTATACCTCTAATATGGTTCTACCAAGGAGTCGGTAGCAAAGTAAAAACTGGTTCAGTACTGGTTACCAAAAGCTTAGGCATTACACTGAGCGCTCTCAAGGATTAAAATAAAAAACTTCAAAGTTATAAAAAGATCACAAAGAACATTATTTAAAAAATAACTAAAGCATGCCTCATCAATTATGTGCATTGTGGTTTACTTACTGGGTTTTTAGCTCATTATATTATTTAACATTTTTCAGGTGATGAATAGTAGCATATCGGATGGTAGTGATGAGGCGACTCGACGACATGGTGGTCTAGTGGTCTATATTTAAATTGATTAAATATTTTCTAATTTTTATTTCCTATTAATGACATTTTATATTTTTTTTTTAAATTTTCTTTAGCTTACATGACTTTCAAATTATTGTTAGTATTTTCATTATGAATTTAATAGAGACTTTAATGAGATATTTATTTTATAAAAAAAAAATATATTCCATATTTCTTTTAAAGTTTAAGGAATTCAATGATAATGCCTCCTAATCTAATAACCTTAGACTAAGGTGGTGTTACAAAATGTCATTTATTTTTTGTGAAGCTTATTATCAAATAATTATCTCGATCCATTTAGCATATATTAGACCTGTAGACGTACCCCCAATGCAACGCCGTACTAGCAGAGTGAAATTACCGTATGAATTGTCATTTTTCATCTAATAAATAATAGTTAACTACGGTGTTTGTACATGCTTATACCAACACAGTCAAATTCACATAGTGAATACTAGAGCCCTAGTTTATACTATCCAAGTACTTGAAAAACTCAAAATGACATTATATGCATGGCGTCCATCATGAAAAACGTTCTACACATTTCATATATCTTATCTTCCAAGATACCGTTGTTCAAACCATAAATCGGAACTTGTCTTTTAGTAACTCAAATAGACAAAACACATGAAAGTAAGTTCGTTAATCACTAGGTTTAAGATTTTCTATAATAGTGCTAGATTAGTGAAATTAGAAATTTGATTTACGACACTTAACCTTAAATTCTAATTCACTCGGTCGTGTTCGATGCTGTTATAACTTTTTTCTAATACACTAGTATTTCTATCTGAAGACTCACTTTGATAATTGGAGACTTCGTTAATCTAATAGACAACATTACATTTTATGGCATAGTAAAGTATTCTATTTTCAATATGCAGAATGCAAACAATTTAATTTAGACATAATGAAATAAAGAATATAATGTCTCGCACATATGAACTCATCATACGAATAATTCTTTATTACTCATTATATGTCTCAGAATCTTTAGATATTTGAGTAAGATAAACATAGACATCACATGTATATCAATGGGGACATAAATGAAATAGAAATTCATAACATGGAATTTATTAATAACAAATAGGTACTAAATAATCTGATAAATATTGTTTATATGTCAAAATAATAAACTGCTTTATAGGATATTATTCCAACATCAGATCCAATTACAAGTGTGGAATATATAGCTTACCGTAACAGTTTACCTTTCCTTATGAACTACTCTATTCTAAACAGTAGCGAATAAGGTAACAACCTATGGATGCAGATAATGTATATTATAACATTACACCAAATCATTTTCATTTTATTTGAACTAATCATCATGTTTTCAATATGGTCAGTTTTATATCATTATGAATTTTTGAAGAAGAGTAATACTAATTGGACTGGTATATCTAAGCACGTAGTTTGACACCCGGTACAACACTAAAGCACGGTACAATATGACACATTATAACATAGGCTAAGGATTGTGTGCCTGAGCCAATGATTTTTAAGATTAGGCATGACATGACATGAGTAAAAAATGGATTGTTCCAGTCATGCATAACACAGAGTATTGGAAAAATGGTGTTAGACACCATTGTCACGAACCATTTTGGAGCACACAATTGAGTAGGACCCTCTTAGTATTTTTGACGGGTTATAGTGGATTCTTGATTTACTCGACGAGTACTTCAAAATCGTATACTCATATATTCAAAATAGATTTTAGATGAATGAGAAATTGATACTCAAAATTCACTCGTTAGCATAGAAATTGCTAAATGTCTCGCATTGCTTAGGAATCAAAAGTTTTGATTTTTGAAGTCTACATAAGGAAGCTTAAGTTCTTCAAATTATTTCTAACTTGAGAAGTAATCTCTTTACTTCTCTACATTCTCTCCCTCTCTTCTAGTTCTAGTTTCGTGTTCTTAGCTCAAGAATTCCTAGATCTAGTTCTAGTTAAAATTTTGGAGTTCTTTGATAGAGTTCTGGTAGTATTCAGTTCGCCCGAAGTAGAAGCTTGATACTTAACTTGCTACTCCAGATAGCCATTGTATCCTGAGAGACGGATGCCTAGTGAGCTCTAGCACTATGGGAGGAGGCGAATATTTTTTAAGAAAACTGTGTGCCACACATACCTCAGTTCTACTACTACAGTTTGAATTTCTTTTCTTTTATTTAATTATAGGTCTAATATAGTTGCTTTAGTTATAATTATTTTGTTTATATTATAATTATTTAATTCTATTATTAATAATATAATAATGTTATAATTAGTTTAATTATTTAATTTCTATTCGTCTTATAAATATTTTTTCCAATTTTGTCCTACAAGCTTAAAACATAATATTTTTTTTATGATAAGGATGGTCGGAGAAAATATTTTTTTTCAAAATTAAATTTGATATTGTATTATAAATTGGTTGGAAAAAGAAGAGAGGTTCTGTATAAGGAGACCGAGTTTGAAGAGGAAGTAATTGTGACCCCTCCACATCTTTCCTAGGAGTTTCATTGAAACTTTGTCTAAGGAGGTGGGATTTTAAGTGCGACGTATTTGTGAACCCTTCGGTCTTTTCTGGGAACAGTTTGTTGCATAGAAATTAATAATCATTGATTGATTAATTTTAGATATGGTAAATAATGCTGAGAACATGACTCGTTCCCAAGAGCTTCCTATGAATAGTGCTAAGGTGTCTATTGTCCATAACCTAGCGGCGCTAGTTTCGGTTCCTTTAAGCCATGCTGAAAAATTAGAGAAATTCGATGGTTTGAATTTCAAGAGGTGGCAACGGAAGATGCTATTCTATTTGACCACCTTGAATCTCGTGAGATTCTTAACTGAGGATGCTCCATCGCTCAATGAGGATGAGCAAGATAGCCAAGTAGTCAATGTGATTGATGCTTGGAAGCACCCAGAATCCTTACGCTGAAACTATATGTTGAATAGTTCATCTGATTCTTTTTATAGTGTATACCAAGTAAAAAGAACGGTCAAAGAATTATGGGAGTCACTACACCGAAAATATAAGATAAAGGATCTTGGGTCCAAGAAATTTGTTATAGGCCACTTTCTTGATTATAAGATGGTGGATTCCAAACCTGTGATTAGTCAAGTGCAAGAAATCCAAGCGATTTTATCTGAGATTCATGCCAAGGGTATGCTAGTAAGTGAAAACTTCCAAGTAGCTGCTGTCACTGGAAAGCTACCTCATGCATGGCATGATTTCAAAAACTACCTGAAGCACAAGCGAAAGGAAATGAGCATGGAAGATCTGATTGTTAGACTTCGAATTGAAGAAGACAATAGAAGATCTGAGAAAAGAGGGCTCACTTCCACTGGAGTTAAGGCAAATATGGTGGAACATGGCCAGAGTTCTAGGAAGAACAAATCTAGCAAATAGGCTAAGATGGGACCTAAAGGAGGAATTTCAAGAAGCCGAAATTTCATGGTAAATGCTTCAACTGTAACAACATGGGTCATAAGTCTGTAGACTGTAGGCCATCAAAGAAGAAGAACCACGAGGCCGATATGATAGATGGAATCACTCAAGATGAATTTGAAATAAGCCTTTCAACAGTGGTTTCAAAAGTGAACCTGGTTGGGTCTAACCCAAGAGAATGGTGGATTGACACCAGTGCTACAAGTGACGTCTGCTCAGATAAGGAGATGTTCACTTTCTTCGAACCAATTAATAGGGAGAAGCTATATATGAGAAAATCCACCACATCTAAGATTGAGAGTTAAGGAAAGGTGATCCTAAAGATGACGTCTGGGAAAGATCTGACTCTGAACAATATTGTGTATGTGCCAGAAATCCACAAGAACTTAGTGTCCAGTTTGTTGCTTAGCAAACATAGATTTCGTACGGTGTTTGAGTCAAATAAGATTGTTTTGTCCAAAAATGGAATGTATTGGGAAGGAGATATGTAAATGATAGGCTATTTAAACTCAATTTAACGATTGTTAAGCCGAATATTAATAAAGTTAACAATTCTTCTGCTTATTTGCTTGAGTCTTCTAATTTATGGCATGGTAGATTAGGACACATTAATTATGATACTTTACGTAAATTAATTAACTTGAATAATATACCTGCTTTCCATATTAATTCTAAAATATAAGTGTGAAACTTGTATTGAGGCAAAACTGACAAAGGTCATCGTTCCAAATGATTGAAAGGAACACATAATCTCTTGATTTAATTAATAGTGATATTTGTGATTTAAAAACGGTATAAACAAGAAGTGGCAATAAGTATTTTATTACCTTTCTCGATGAAAGTACAAAATACAGTTATGTGTATCTGCTAAAAAGTAAGGACGAAGCTCTAAAGAAATTTATTCTCTATAAGAATAAGGTTAAAATTCAACTTAATAAGAAGATTAAAGTGATTAAAAGTGACCGCAAAAGAGAATATGAATCACTTTTTGGTGAGTTTTGTGCAAAATATGGAATAATACATGAGGTCACTCTGCCTTATTCACCTCAGTCAAATAGTATTGCTGAGCAGAAAAATTATACATTGAAAGAGACGATGAATACAATGTTGTTAAGTTCTGGATTATCTCAGAATATGTAGGGGGAAGTTATATTGACTAGCAATTACCTTTTAAATAAAGTACTCCGAAAGAAGGAGGACAAAATCCCGTATGAATTATGGAAAAGAATAAAACCTTCCTACAAATACCTACGAATGTGGGGGTCTTTTACCAAAGTAGCCGTACCTACATCTAAGAAGGTGAAAATAGGACCAAAGACAGTTGATTTGTTGTATTCTAATTTTTGAGACTGACATCTATGTATGTTCTTAACTTATTTTATTTTTAAAAGTCAAAAACTTGGACTATGAAAATTCATGTCAATTTTTTGTTTATTAATATAATCCTCTCAAGGTATTTAACCAATTATTCTAAACGTCATATTAAGAAATTTAGACAAACCACTAAAGAAAACATTATATTTCTTTTTGTGAGATTTAAATAATGCGCAATTAAAAGGGCTTCCAAGTGAGGAAAAGGTCACAAGCAGACCTCTTAAATTCCAAGCTCTCTTTACACGGGTTTACGTCTTTCTGATAAAGCCCATTTAGTTTTACATTTATTCAAATCAAAATATTAGATACTAAAAAAATATATTTATTTAAAAAAAATCTTTAATTATTGAAAATATGCTTCAAAATAATATATGATATTCTATAAAGGGATATTTAAATAATATTAGTCATATCGTATATAACGAAATGATTACTTAATCTTAGAGGCATAATTAAACTTAAAATTAAGATTTTATATTTAAATATATCAGCTCATTATTAACTTAAGGAAACATATGACTTAATTTTATATATTTAAGTAAATTATCTCATTTAAAGAGAAGAAAACATATACAGAATTTATAGTGGGGGTATCCCAAAGCCCGTACGTACCGAGTGTGCACTTACTGACTGGGAATCAGTAGAGTGACCCTACTGAAACATCATCGGTCATATATTTAACATATTTTCCTCGGGAATCTTCACCTAATGGAGGTTGGTTATATCTTTCCTCAGGAATTATCACCTAGTAGAGGTTGGTATGACAGTTTTATATTCTTATCTTTTACTTAGTCTTCTTTTTAACATAAATGGTTGTACCATATTTCAAACTCAAATTTTTATATTTTATATTCTTAATATTTCTTTTAATTGAAGTATATTTATCAACTTATAAACAATATTGTAAAGTAAATTTATCTCATCTTAATATCATAGGAGACATGTATTTTTATAGGCATATCTACAAGCCAAACAAACATCTCTTTTAATCATCTCAAATATTATTTTTCAAAACAAAATATACTTTTGAAACTATCCATGCCATAGAAGAGATTGTGCTTACCTTACGTCTTCAGAAAATGTTCTACGTGCTTGTAGTGAAATACCACACACTTAATCTTGTTGCGACCACGTGCCTCTTCTTTATCCTTTTTATTTATTATTCATACATCACCATTCATCTTATGTATCAATATATTGCTATCATTGGTCATATGAAATATATTTTACTTGTTTGAAAATATCAACAACATAAATCTTAAAATAATGTTTCACATTAAAATTGTAGAATTTTGGTGCGTAATGCATACTTAAGGAATTTCAGATTCTAGTACATAATTCTATTCGTTCTAAAAATTTACATGAATCCATATGAAATAAACATAAAAGATTATGGTTTAGAATTTATAAACAATATTTATCACCACTTTTTATTTCCAATTTTGAATTTGTAGTAAAATTGTTAAAGCTGTGACTAAATGAGAATGATTGAATTTTCGGGAATATTTTATAAAATCAAACAAACTCAAAATTTTAAAGGTATATCATTAACATATTACAACCTTTGTACAATATTTGGAAATTCTAAAATAGATCATTTCATAGCACTTTAATCACTTGTACTTATACCTTAGAATTTATTTCAGTATATTGAAATATTGTGTATTTTGAAATTCATAATTAATTTTATGAACATCTAAAAATCACGAAACTTTCCAGAAATGATCTTAACATATATATGAACATGTATTTAAAATTTTAACCCAAACGAAGAAAGTTTGCGCTTTGAAATCATAGGACCAAATATATAAAATCTGTTTTGTAGCTTTTCTTATTTAGCGACTAACTTCTGTTAAATGATTTTTGTAAAAGTATAGGAGTAAGGTATAAAAGTAAATTTTTTTGAAAATTAAGGACACATATAAAAATACTTCTCATAAAAATTTAAGAACTTAATAAGGTTTCTAACTCTATATATCATAGATTGAATTTGAACCTAAGTGCAATAAAACATACAAATCTTGAAAGACTAAGAGTTCTAAGAATTACCTTTTTTTTTTTCCCTTGAAACTTGAAGAACTCTAAGAAAAAATTCTTAAAATCACAATAGATGAATAGAAAATTGAGAGAGAGATGGAGGAAAATAAATGAAGGAACTTGATTGTGTTTACAAAAGAGTGCCCTATTTATAGGCTAATAATGTACATTAAATATAATTAAATATTAATTCAAAAAAATACCATTTACCTAGCTTTTTTTTATTTGTTATCTTTTCATCACGTAATTAAATTAATTTTATTAACCTAACTATGCTCATTCACTAAAAAAAATAATAATTCATTATCTTATCATATTTGCATTTAATATCCATAAAATCTATATAATGAATATACCATTCAAATAATTAATGCATGATTACATACCTTACCTAATTTTGTTTTGTTTTCTAATGTAATTAATAAATTTCTTTTATTTTAATGGTGATAATATATAGATAAAATATGTTAATGATTTTTTACATTATATCCCATTCTTATAAGTGAATTGATGAAAGTATATGCATATCATTAAAATATGTTAATGGCTACACTATTAACTCTTCTTTTATTGATTATATATATATATATATATATATATATTACTTGTGAATATTTAACTTATTATTTGGGCTAGAAATATTTACTTCAACTTAGGCTCTCCTATTACCTATTGGGCCAAGATAAATGATATTGGACTAAAGGATTAAAACTCAATGATAATTATAAATAAGAATACTAACAATTTCAAATTTGGACTTTTTTATTACCTATTGGGCTAAGATAAATGATTATTGAACTCAAACAGCTTAGGACCCAATAGTAAATATAATTAATTAAGCCTACTTCATACTATGTTAAAGTAAATGTTGTATAAACCCAATAGCCATATATGTTGTAAAATAAATTATACTTCCAATTAGACACATAGTTCAACTTGGCTTTCGTGTGTGTATCTCACTGCAACATATTCACGAAATTCATTAGTGTATAACTACTCAATTTCTATGATCAAAGAAATTAAATATATATAATAAAATTTTAGACAAGGAAAAAACTTGATAAATTCATTCTTCAAAAGAATACACTAATATTAAAAGATCATGATAATTAATAGTTATTAAACTAATTTTTCAAGTCTAGGATTTTCTCGAGGTTTGCAATCTCCCCTACTTATGAAATTTTTGTCCTCGAAAATTAGAATAGGTGAGGGTAGTTCTTCTTCATCTCTTCTTCTCGTTCCCATGTAGCTTCTTCGATTTTGTGATTACGCCACAACATCTTAACTAGGAGTATTGTCTTGTTCCGAAGAGTTTTCTCCTCACGTGCTAATATTTTGACTGGTTTCTCTTCGTAGGTTAAGTATTCATAAATCTCAATGGGTTCATAATTTAACACGTGTGAAGGGTCCGAGACATACTTTTTCAACATAGATATATGAAACACGTTGTGTACATTAGCCAATTCTGGTGATAGAGCCAACCTATATGCTACTTTTCCCACTCGTTCGAGGATCTCGAATGGTCCAATATATGTTGAACTCAATTTTCTCTTCTTCCCGAACCTCATTACACCTTTTATTGGTGCAACCTTAAGAAAAACTATGTCTCCCACTTGAAATTCTAATGGTGTTCTCCGTTTGTCAGTATAGCTTTTCGGTCGACTTTGGGTAGTTTTCATCCTTTTCTTGATTGTCTGTACTGTTTCAGTGATCTCCTTTATGAAGTCGGTAGTTTCTAAATGCTTCTCCCTAGGTTTATAACAATGGATTGGAGATATACATCTCTTTCCATAAAGTACTTCATAAGATGCTGCCTTGATAGAAGCCTGATAGCTATTATTATAAGAGAATTCTATCAGTAGAAGCTTCTTGTTCCATGCTCCCTTAAAGTCTATCACACGTGCCCTGAGCATATCCTCTAGAGTTTGGATGGTTCATTCTGACTACCTGTCCATTTGTGGATGGAAAGCCGTGCTAAAAAGTAGCTTTGTTCCTAAAGCTTGTTGAACCTTTCTCCAAAAAGTAGAAGTAAATCGACTACCGCAGTCGGAAATGATTAATTGTGGTATTCCATGTAGTCTGACTATCTCAGTCACATATAATTCAGCCAACCTTTCTAATGAATAAGTGACTTTCATTGGTAGAAAATGTGCTGATTTAGTCAATCGGTCCACAATCACCTATATTGCATCGTATCCTTCACGCGTTTTGGGTAATCCAACAACAAAATCCATTGCAATTTTCTCCTATTTCCACTCAAGAATTTCAATTGGTTGTAACTCCCCAGCAGGTCTCTTGTGTTCGGCCTTGACAAACTGATAAGTCAAACACCTCTGCACGTGCTTAGCCACGTCATTTTTCATTCAATTCCACCAAACGTACTTTTTTAGATCGTTATACATCTTTGTTGCACTAGGATGGACAGAATAAGGGGTTTCATATGCTTCGAAAAGGATTTGATTTCTCATTTCTACATCATTTGGTATGCACAGTCTACCATTTAATTCAAGGATTCCATCAGGAGAGATGTTGAACTTTGACTATCTACTCTCCGTAATATCTTTTCTAATTCGTACTAAGGCAGGATCGAGCTCCTGTGCTTCCTTCATGTTCTCAAGAATATTTAGTTTGAGAGTTAATGTTGACAATTTTCCTACTATTGACTCTAAACCGACACTATTAATATCTTCTTGTAAGAGCTCAAGTAAGGCTTTTATTGACATCAAGGTTGTAGTTGTTTTCCTACTTAGTATGTCTGCAACCTTATTTGCCTTACCTAGATAGTATAGGATTTCACAATCATAATCCTTAACCAACTCCAGCCACCTACGCTACCTCATGTTCAACTTTTTCTTAATGAATATGTATTTTAGGTTTTTATGATCGGTGTAAATTCGACATTGAGTCCCGTACAAATGGTATCGCTAAAGTTTGAGAGCGAATACTACAGCAGCAAGTTCTAGATCATGGCTTGGATAATTCTTCTCGTGCTCCTTGAGTTGTCGAGAATCATATGCCACGACTTTCCCATTTTGCATCAATACTGCTCCTAGCCCCAGCTTCAATGCATCACTAAAGATGTCAAACTGTCCTTCGTCTGATGGGATGGTAAGGATAGGTGTACTAGTAAGCCTATTCTTTAGCTCTTGAAAACTTCTTCGTATTTCTCTATCCATTCGTATTTCTTTCCTTTTCACGTAAGGGCTGTGAAAGGTGCAACAAGTTTTGACAATCCTTATACAAATCTTTGATAATAACCTGCTAATCCGAAAAAGCTTCTTATTTCTGTCACAGTTTTGGGTACTGACCAATTATTGATTGCCTCTATCTTTGAGGGGTCTACCGGCACACCTTCACTTGAGATGACATGTTCTAGAAACTGGACTTGGTCAAGCCAAAATTCACAATTGGAGAATTTGGCATAGAGGCAATATTCCCTCAATTTCTACAATGCGAGTCTCAAATATTGTTCATGTTCTTCTTGAGACCTTGAATAAATCAAAATATCGTCAATGAAGACTATGATAAACTTGTCCAAGTATTCCTTGAATACTCGATTTATTAGGTCCATGAATACTAACCCAAAAAACATCATTAAAGACTCATAATGTCTATATCGGGTTCAAAAAGCAGACTTTGGAACATCACTTTCTTTAATTCACAATTGATGGTAGCCAGATCACAGATTAATCTTCGAGAAAATTACAGCTCCCTTTAGTTGATCGAACAAGTCGTCTATCCTTGGTAATGGATATTTGTTCTTTATAGTGACTTTGTTTAGTTCCCTATATTCAATGCACATTCTGAATGTGCTGTCTTTTTTCTTTACGAATAGCACTGGTGTGCCTCATGGTGAGTGGCTTGGTCTGATGAAACCTTTGTCTAACAATGCTTCTAGTTGAGTTTCCAGCCCCTTCAGCTTAGTGGGAGCCATTCTATATGGTGCTTTGGAAATAGGGGCAGTACCTGATAGTAATTCGAACTTGAAGGAAATTTGCTCCGGCGGTAGTCCTGGTAGATCTTCGAGAAATATGTTGACGTATTCCTTGATGATTGTTACTTCCTCTGATCTCTTCTTTTCTTCTTTACTCTTATCTAGGATATTAGCTAAATATCCCAGACACCCATTATTCAATATTCTCCTTGCTTGTATTGCTGATATCAACATTTGAGGTTGCTTCGTAGAATTTCTGTTATAAGTTATCTTTTTTGCTCCTGGAGGCTTGAATGTGACCTTACAACTTTGACATTTAACACTAGTGTTATACATACCTAAGAAATCCATTCTTAGAATGTCATCATAATCCATCATTTCTAGGATGACTAGGTTGGCATAAAGTTCTCTAGTGGTTATAATTATCGGAACGTGCCTAATCAAATGGCTTGTAGTCAAGGTTGCTCCTAAGGGTAGAGCCATGTTAAAGGTTCTAGTCATTCTATCACTACTCTGAGCTATCCTTTTTGCAAACATATGCGATACAAAACAATGTGTTACACCAGAATCAAACAAGACATATGCATTTTGAGTGGCAATAGATAGCTGATTTGTGACCATATTAGAAGTTCCCGTCTCTGCATCATCCTTAGTGATAGCATACACTTGTGCATTGGTCTCTGGATCTTTTAGTCTTCCTTGACTAATTTGAGGTCCCTCAAGTTTGATCTGCATGTTATGGATCTGAGATCCTTATAGCCTGGGTATAGTAGGTTGATTCAACTGATTCTGTTTGCTATAACAATTTTTGGCATAATGGCCCTCCTTGCCACAAATATAACTTGTGTTCGATCCAAAACGACACTCGCTGGGGTATTTCCTCCCACATTTAGGACACGGTGGAAAATCAACCTTAGCCTTCTTTTGCGAGTGAGACTCTCCTTTCTGGTTTTTCTGACCATTAAAATTGTTCTTCCTGTTCTTTCCATTATAGTCGTTGTAGTTGCTCTAGTTCTTGTTCTGGCTAGATTGGGTCCTATATCCTCTTTGGTTATTATTCTGATTCAGTTTAGCTTATTCGCACTGGTTCTTCTTTACTTTGAAATATCTCTGTTGGTCTTCCTTGTAATGATCCGAATTTTTGAACCATTAACTACTTACATTCTTAGCTTACTTATTTAGAAATAAAGAAACTTAGATGTTGAGAATTCATGACAAATTCTTTTTTTAAATATACTTTTATCTCTTTTGAAGAGATTGATATTAATAGCTAATCATTTACTTAATTTGATAATTTTAAAACAAGTAAAAATGCTTTAGGATGGTTAAGTAACCTTTGTTTAAATTTGTTTATAAACTTTTTACATGGGGTGATTTAAATAATGCACAATCATAAAGGGCTCCCAGGTGAGGAGGGGGGTCACATACGGATCACTTAAGTCCCAAGTTGTCCTTAGACAGTTGAGGTCTTTTTGACAGAACCCTTTGAGTTTTGCATTTATTCAAATCAAAACATTTTCACTTTCAAAATTTTTCATATTGAAAAATGTTTGTTTAAACTCCATTCAATCAAATATATTTTCAAGTTCAACTTAATAAAATCATTGTGAAATAAAATGCCGAATTATAGATATGTTTTCAAACAACATCAAGCTTACAAAATTGAAATAATTTGTCTTTTAATGAGAACATATGCAGAAATAATTTAATTACGGTATTCCATTGCCTGTGCCGCGCATTCATCCCTGCCTCGATTTTAGCTAACCCATTAATCAAATCGAAGGTTTCTTTTCTCTAGTATCTACAGCATGGATACTCATACAATGTGAGCTTTTGTTCAGCAAGTACAATGTAATTCTCACAAAATATTTCATTTATAAATAAATAATCTTTTATGAAAGTCCAATTATGTTGTTTTATGAAATCATTACTTCATGCTTTATTTTAACATATTATATCATTATTTTATCTCACTCTTTATCACAAAGTCTTTTATCTTTCTTATGGGCCCTGGTGTACGTACTGAGTGTGCACTACCGAATGGGGAGCTAGGGGAGCGACCCAACTGAAAACACCCACGGTCATAAACTTAACATACTTTTCCTCGGGAATCTTCACCTTGGGGAGGTCGGTCTTATCTTCCCTCGGATATCCTCGTCTAGTGGAGGTTGGTACGGCACCTTTAAATTCTTATCTTATTTAGTCTTCTCTTAACATGAGTGGGTATAATTCAACAACAAATCCAAACTTTATATTCTGCTATCATAGCATTCCTTTGTTAAATTATGCTTAGAGTATTTTAACATGATAACATGGTAAAGTAAGCATACACCATTTTAATAGCATAGGAAATGTATCACTATAAGTATTTTTCATATTATACATAGGCCGTATAATAATAAAGAGAAAGATAAGATATAATATAAAATAATCTCAAGCATATCATACTGTAAACATGAAATATTTTCTAAACCATCCATGCTGTAGGTGAGAATTTACTTACCTCGTAATGCGATTGTCCTAGTTCCACTTGTTAATTATATACATTTAGATTGAAGTTTCATCCTGACATATGCATATTCTAACTGTTAGAGTAATTTAAAGTTGAAATACATTTTTTTTTAAAATCTAAAATCATACTTTTGGCTAGACATATTGTTAGGCTTTTTCATTCCTCTTAGGCCTATAAGTCAACTTGGGCTAAATGCAATTAGGAGTATATATCTTTTATTTCCTATTATTGATTTCAAGTTCTAAACTTAAGTAAATCCTTTCTTATCCCAATTAGAGATCTAAAATAAAGTTTTCTATTTATTCTTATACCAAATCTCCAACCTAAAATTTCAAGTTTCATAATTTATACTTTTGCCTAAAATCTTAATATTTCTAACGTTGATGCTCTTCAAAGGTAGACCTCGAGTTATAGCTTATCTTTTTGTTAAAGATTTTTTTTTTATCTATTTTTTACACTTTAATATAGTTTTAAAACTTCCTAAAATAATTTTCTCACAGATTTCACCCATATTTTGTCAGAATTATACTTTTGACCTAAAATACTCAAAATTTTGATATTTTAGTCCTTTCAACTTTTGAGCAAATATTTTTAATTTTTGGAAAGCAATTTTAATGAGTAAAAATCGGTTTTTAAGGATCTAAGTCTAAATCATTAAGCTTAGTTCATTTTCATGTATATTTTATTTTAAGGTCTTTCACCTAAAAATCTTCCACGTTTGAGTTTAGTCATTTTGATTTTATTATTATTATTATTATTATTATTTTAGCCTTTATTATCATGAAGTATTCATATTTAAAGGCTTAAAAAGTCAACAAAATAAGCCTTGGTATAAAATAAATTATATAGCATCTTAAGTAGATCAAATATGTTATTACCCATTGATTCTTTTGTAATATCTATTTGAACACATAACAAGCAAGGTGAGGGAATATTTACCTTCTAAGCTTGTATCTTCTTTCTTGGAGTGTTTAGGACATTTTTTAAGTATCAATATTTTACTAGAAGTCAGAATACTAAAATTAGACTGCTCTTAATTTTAGAGTTAAAAATCTTAATAAACTTAAATGTGTTTGTGCAACTAACCTTCTAAGATCTTTCCTTCTTCTTCTTTACGTCTCTATCACAAAACTAGGTACTCTTTTCTCTTGATTACAATTCTCGATTTCTAGAGTCTTTATAGGAAAAATAAGGAAAATGGGTAATATATTATAGCTCTTGTGGGTTTGGAAGAAAGTGAGGTAGAAAGAGTTTTTATTTTTTTATTTTTAGTTTTCTTTTAAAGAAAGGATGATATGAAAAATGAAAATAGTTTTGGCTAAGTAATTGGAAGGTAAAGTATGGATTTTCAATTGCCAAATGAATGGTCTATTTATAGGCCATCCATAAGAGGTATCTAATAATATACCACTTTCATATTCCATCTAATAATCCAAGCATCATTATTATAAATTTTATCTATATATCTTCTTTTCCTACTCCATCATTTTATCTTTTACTTTATTTTTCACTCATCTACTACTTTTGTCTTCAATCTTTCCTCTTTTTCAATTATTTGGCATCCAATACTACTAACTCCCAAAGAAAATCTCCACTATATTATTTCTTTTCTTACCTTTTAAATTATTTTGGAGACAAAAGCTACCAATTAGTTTTGTCTATATCGTCCTCTTTAAATTATGGCCACTAATTTCTGGAGAAAATATTTATTATCATTTTCTTTTTTCCATTTTTTAAATTATTTTAGAGACAAAAACTATCAATTAATTTTGCCTATATTTTCCTTTTTTAGAATTACCCACTAGCTTTATTCTTTACCGTTTCTATTCTACTAATTTAATGTTATCACCTCCCTAAAATAAAACTTCACTAGTCTTCATCTTTTTCTACAACTTATTTTCTACCCTTGGATTGATTTGTCTACTTAATTCTTTGTATACTTAAATCCTAGCTATTCAGATTATGTCATGGTACTATTTTGGTACAACCATTAACTTTGGGTTATAAGATGTAACAATTTCTAATATTACATAAATATGTCACATTCTTATTTAGGTGACCTAAGTCATATTGATATACATAATATTTTCCTTATAAAATTAATTTATTATTAAGGAAAACTATCTTAGAATTTTCAAGTTAAAACAAGGAATAATTATGGTTTTCTCATATAATAAAATTTAACGTTATAATCATACTACACACATAATTTCAAGTATTGTGAAAATAAGCTTATTGAAATTCGACAATAAGCCTAATAATAATCTACTAAGGTTACAAGCATTGGAATTCCTAGGGGGTTACATTCCTTGGCCTAGGTGAGGTGATATTCTGCTGTGAGTGCCCTTTCCACATATTTTGCCACTATAGCTGGGTGATTGTTGTCATTGTCGATGACAACTACCAATTCAGGGCGAAATATTTCTAGCATCCTCCTTACTTGTTCTTCTTCAGTGGGTACCAAATAAGGACACAGTCATGCTAGCTGGTCAAACTTTTGTATGGTCTCAGTGATTGTCTTACTCCCTTGTTTGATATTAATAAATTTATTTTGCTGGGCCCGCATCGCCATACAATTTTAATATTTCTGGTTGAATTCGTGGATGAAATCATTCTACGACATTTCCCTGACATTTCTTCTTATTTTGACTATCTCCCACCAGTATCTTGCATCCTTCTTCAAAACATAGGAGATACATAACTTTTAGCTATTGTTAGCCCAAGATTGACAACCCAAGAGGGGCAGTGAATTGGGCTTTAAAACTTCTTATGAAACTTTTCAACTACGTAAAACTATAGACCACTATTTTGAAACTTATAAGCTAAATAAACAATAATGCCAAGTATATAACAATAATAGTAAGTCAATTAAGCATAATAAATATTAAACACACAATCAAATAGTTTGCATTAAAGTAAAGGGTATAGGGATAGAGAAATGCAAACTCAGTTTTTACGAGCTTCGACAAACATGATGGTTTGCCTACATCCCTGGCCCTCAGCAAGTTGAGCTTCCACTATTCAGATCAAGATTGTAGGCTTGACCGACCTTTTTAGAAACAGAGTGAATTCTTCTTAGGCACACCCTAGCCTTTACAATAGTCTTGATTCCAGCTCTATTACGCCTAACATCGAATTGTTTTGACTCCAGTGACAACCTCACCTACACAGATTGTTTAGACAATGGTGCTAACCTTACTAATATACGGGTTGTTTAGACTCCGGTGGCAACCTTACCTAAATCGGGTTGTTTATGAATCTAGTGCCAACCTCACCTCACACTCAATATTTTTTCAATAAGCAAGAGTGAATACACTCAAGAACTCTCCTCTTAAAAGTAATAAATATAATTTTAGCTTAGGAGATTTGAGAACAATGTACAATAGATGATCTAAGATTGGCTCAATATAATTTGAAAGTGTAATTGATATGAAAATAGGCACAGACACTTTGAGAGTAGATGAATATCAATTTAGGTTCATAGTACTCAAGTGTTAAATTCTTTCAAATGAGGCTCTATATATAGATATCCAAGAAAACTAGCCGTTTATAGCCGTTATTAGCTTTCTGCCAAATATTTAGTCGACTAAAATTAAAGCTGGTCGACCAAAAATATAGCCATTGGAGTTTGTCCCGTCAGTTCAGCTCCAACGGTCATTTCTGACCACTGGTCTGAAAAGTGGTTGACCAAACCCATATTTGGTCGTTTTTCTAATTCTGACAGGATTCTGGCATTTTTCAGATTTTGACAGCTTTTGGCATTTTTCAAAAACTGACTTCCAAACTTGTTTTGAACAATTTAAAAACATTAAAAATCAATTTGAAAAGAATATTTTCGCTATTACAAACTTGTTTTAGTTTCACAAAGGTATTTAACAATAATTTAGAAGGCGTTCATCCCAAAACACATTCTAGTTTGCAAATAGAAAATTTTTTTAGCCTATTTCAAATAATCATGATTTCAAATATATTTGTAACTTATTTAAAATTAAGAAATCATGTTTTAATAAATATTTTGTCCATTTAAAGAAATCATTATTTTGTATTTTCAAACATCTATGGTAAAATAATAATTTTAACTTAAAATAATTTGAAAAGTCTTCTGAAAGTATGAGCTAATACAAAGAGAATTTATGTGCAATGTACTAAATCAAATACAGGACTAAATATGAAAATATACCCTATCTAGATACGGTCTTGTATCTTGATTTTCCAACTTTAAGCTTGATTCTAATAAGTCCATATGCATCCATCTTCAAGCTTGATTCCTTGATTAACTTGAGCTAGAACTTTAAAACTATTTTACTACACGCTCAAGTTAAATCATTAGTACTAAATTAAATATTTGTTATCTTCAAAATAAGAGTGAGTAAGATTGAAATCTTAATTTCTCATCAATCTCTCCCTTTTTGGTGATGATAAACATTGATTTATGAGATAAAGAAAATATGCAATAAGGATATGAAAATATGAAATTTGAACAAGTTTACCTTAATCCTTACCTTATTTTAAGCTCCATCTCAAAATATGCTTGAGAAAGTTAAAAAAAAAGACTTGCTCCCCATATTTTAACTCAATTAAGCATCATAAGCATATTATGAGAAAATTAAAAAATATGTGCTAAAAAAAGTTCTCCCCCTTAAAATATACACACTTATAAAAGAATCGCTTCTCCCTATATTCATAAATCAACATTCTTCTCCCCCTTTTGATATCATTAAAAAGATAGAAACAATTTTCTCTCCATATGAAAAATACAATTACAAGTTAAGCAATAAAGAGATAAGGAGGAATCTGGAATTGAACAATCTTCAAAATAAGAATAACAATTAACAAACAAAAGATTGAATAACAATATGATACCAAAGTCAAAATAAGAGCAATCTTTTTATTTTTAGTAAAACTTCTTCTATTGATAATAAGTATGACAACTATATAGTAGCATATTTAAAATAGAGAAGTTACATCAAATTAAGATAATGAAAGCTTTAAATCTTAATATTTCACTCACAAAAAAAAATTTCTATAAGTATAATCATCATAAAGCATAGGAGAAATTCAAATCATTAAAGCACAATAGTGAAATAATTTCTCTTTCTTCATTTTTTATCACATTATAGAGAGCATATCAAAATTCATAGAAACTGATAAGGACAAATTTAGCACAAGAAAATCATAAATACGCTCCCCCTCAATATATGAATCATGATCAAAAGATAAATAACCATAGTAGGTAAAGATCATTCATATAAGAGAGATATCAATGCCAAATAATAGAATCATAAGCATATGGCCTCCATACTAAGAGAAACATTCAAGACACTAATTCATTTGATCATTAATTCATTGAAGCTCAAAGTATGATAATCCAAGTCTTAAAAGTCCAAGAAAAATCAAAATATGATATTCATCGAAAGATTTACTTATATGATGTCATTAGACGAATAATTATACACAAATATTCAAAATAATAAAGTTACAAAGTATAATCATTGAATTCAAGCAATATGTCATTTTGAGCTCAAATATATCACCAATATAGATAAAATAATTCTACTAATTATGCATGGTGTTTATCATGTAAAAAAATTATATCAAGCATTTGCATAAATATAAGAGTTTAAGCATATGCATTGCAATATATTTGAATCATATAAAAGTAATTAATATGTCAATCAAATTTAGACTTATAAATAATTCAAATAAAATTATCCATACCATCATTCCAAAAGCTCTTCATCTTCTCTGTGTTGAGGTTAGACTTAATCATCATTTTTGATTTGTCTTTAAGCTCCAATCATATACCATACCTACAACAATATCATCTATGCTTTTCTCCTCCGAGGAGTCATTAGTCTCATCAAATATCATATGCATAGATTCATATACTACTTAGTTCTTTTATTGAAAAACTTTCTTTATGCATTACTAGTAGTAGAGTAACCAAGAAAAGTTCCAATATTAGATTTTTAATTATTATTTTCAATTTATCTTTGGTTTTTAAAAAAGAACAAAGTATTTGTATCCAAAGACTCTAAAATAACCAATACTGGGTTTTTGATCATTGCAAAACTCATAATGGTATCTTTTTTTAAATAAGTCTAATGATTTTGGCCTAAAAATATTTTAATAAAATATTTGTATTCGATATAGCCATTTCAAAATTAATAAAAAAATTATTTTTTTTAAAAAAAAATATCAAGTACCTCAAGGGCATAATAAAAATGACTTATTTCCAAAGTAGCATGCTTTTCAAATCTTGTCATTTTCAACAACAAAATAGACTAGGTAAATAATAACAAGATTTCTCTAGTAAAGTTTTGAAATTGTATGCATACTAGCATGTCCAAGTTTTCTATGCCATAATCAATAAATATTTTCTTTCAAAACAAAACAAAATTTATCTTAACTTGAAAACATTTTAACAATGATAAAAATAATTTTTTTTTTATCAAAATATATAATCTCATTTGTTCAAAATTTCAAATTGTACTTTGGAAGAGTAAAAGAAAAACTCAGTAACTTAATCACATAATTGACAAAAATTAAGCATGTTATATTTCTAGCAAGATATTCTAAAAGATAGGCAAAGAATTGTTACTAATATTACTTATGCCAATGATCTTTCTTTTTGTATTGTCTCCAAAAACTAAATATCCACCATCATTTCTTTGTGAAACTTCAGAACTTGGTGAAGTCATCGATCAAGTATTTGGCGCAACCACTTTCTTGCTTGTACCTACAACAAAGATTCAAATTTGGATTTTTGGTAACTACTTAACTTTGGGTCCTTGGGGGTTAGTCTTTGAATTCTTTGGTACCCATTCTTGTTTGATACCAAAATATGCATTTTTCTTAATAGAGCATGAAAAGCTAGTATGACCATTTTGGTTACAATAATTGCATATATATTTTGAGTCACTAGTATGACCATTTTGGTTACAATAATTGCATATATATTTTTGTTTTATAAAAGATTTGTATTCTATACCTCCTTTGTCAAAAACACATCTTTGTCCATAAAGTATTAAATCACAATTCTTCTTTCTATTGGTGAACTTGTAAACAATGTTGGTTAAATCTAAAACTTTTTCTTTTAAGGAAATATTATCATTTTTCAAAGATATATATCGCATGTCATAATAACTTCTTTTTCTTTTAAAAATTTCTCAAGTTCTTTTAATAAAAGAGATAATTTCTTCTTGAGAGTTTTATTTTTCAAAACAAACAATTTATAGTTATCATGCAATTTATTAAAATCATCAAGTAACTTATCATATGATAACTCTTCTTCATCACTTTCATTGTCAAAATCACTATTATCATCACTATCGTCAAGAAAATTATCATGTAAGTCATTATTGAGTTCAAAAGATTTTACCTTATCATTGATAGCCATGAAGCACATATTGTCTTCTTGAACTTCTTCATTGCTTTCTTTCATCAAGATCTCATATGTCATAAGTGAACCCATGAGTTCTTCGAGAGGAAGTCTGGTGAGATCTTTTGCTTCTTGAATTGCCACCACTTTACTTCTATAAGCTTTAGAAAGACTCCTAAGTACTTTGTTCACCAAATCTATCTTAGAGAATGATTTTCCAATAGCATTGAGAGAGTTAATAATTAGTGAATCTAGAAAATATTTGTGCAATAGTCTCGTCTTTATGCATCTTGAATAATTCATATTGGCGAGTAAGAATATTAATTTTTGCCTCTTTCATAGAATTTGTGCCTTGGTATGAAACTTCAAGCATATTCCACGTTTCATGAGCATTTGTGGCTTTTTCAACATTATTGAATATATCTCTATCTATACCAACAAATCAAAATATGCATAGCTCTACCATTCTCTGAAAAAGTAATTTTATCATTTACATCATATTCATCAATTTCTTTATCAATAAACGTATCACTAAACTTTTTCTTAAAAAAGAATGGACCTTTAGTAAAAATATGCCATCAATCAAAATCTAAAGATTGTAGATATGTAAGCATCTTACTTTTCCAATAATTAAAATCGATTCCATTGAAAAATGGTGGTCTAGTTGAAAATCCCTCATTTGAAAGATTTTGAAAATTGTTTAGGTATGCTATCTCAAAACGGTTAAGTCTTTAAATTTGAGCACCAAGCTCTGATACCAATTGTTAGCTATTGTTAGCCCAAGATTGATAACCTAAGAGAGGGGGTGAATTAGGTTTTAAAATTTTTTACGAAACTTTTCAACTATGTAAAATCATAGACCACTATTTTGAAACTTATAAGCTAAATGAATAATAATGCTAAGTATATACAAATAATAGCAAATCAATTAAGCATAATAAATATTAAACACACAATCAAATAGTTTGCATTAAAATAAAGGGTATAGGGATGGAGAAATGCAAACTCAGTTTTTACGAGGTTCGACAAACATGACGGTTTGCCTACGTCCCCGGCCTTCCGCAACTTGCTTTGAGTTTCCACTATTCGGATCAAGATTGTAGGCTTCACCGACTCTTTTGCAAACAGAGTGAATTCTTCTTAGGTACACCCTAGTCTTTACAATACTCTTGACTCCGGCTCTATCACGCCTAACCTTGGATTGTTTTGACTCTGGTGATAACCTCACCTACACGGATTGTCTAGACAATAGTATCAACCTCACTAATACATGAGTTGTTTAGACTCTAGTGGTAACCTCAATTAAATCAGATTGTTTATGAATCTGATGCCAACCTCACCTCACACTCAATAGTTTTTCAATAAGCAAGAGTGAATACTCTCAAGAAATGTCCTCTTAAAAGTAATAAATACAATTTTAGCTTAGGAGATTTGAGAACAATGCACAATAAATGATCTAAGATTGGCTCAATATGATTTGAAAGTATAATTGATATGAAAATAGGCTAAGACACTTTGAGAGTAGATGAATATCAATCTAGGTTCATACTCAAGTGTTAATTTCCATCAAATAAGGCTCTATATATAGATATCCAAGAAAACTAGCCGTTCATAGCTGTTAGTAACTTTCTGCCAAACGTTTGGTAGACCAAAATTAAAGCTAGTCGACTAAACACATAGCTGTTAGAGTTTGACACATCAGTTCAGCTCCAACGATCATTTCTGGCTACTGGTCTAAAAAGTGGTCGACCAAAGTCACTATTGGTCGACCAAAATCATACCAAACCCATTTTTGGTCATTTTTCTAACTCTGATAGAATTTTGGCATTTTTCAGATTTTGACAGCTTTTGGCGTTTTTCAAAAACTGGCTTCTAAACTTGGTTTAAACACTTTAAAAACATTTGAAATCAATTTGAAAAGAATATTTTTGCTATTGTAAACTTGTTTTAGTTTCACAAAGGTATTTAATAATAATTTAGAAGGTGTTCATCCCAAAACACATTCTAGTTTGCAAATAGAAAATCTTCTTTTAGCCTATTTCAAATAATCATGATGTCAAATATATTTGCAACTTATTTAAACTTAAGAAATCATGTTTTAAAGAATATTTTGTCCATTTAAAGAAATCATTATTTTCTATTTTCAAACATCTATGATAAAATAACCATTTTAACTTAAGATAGTTTGAAAAGTCTTTTGAAAGTATGAGCCAATGCAAAGAGAATTTATATGCCATGAACTAAATCAAATACAAGACTAAATATGAAAATATACCCTATCTAGACACGGTCTTGTATCTTGATTATCCATCTTCAAGCTTGATTATAATTGGTCCATATGCATCCATCTTTGATTCCTTGATTAACTTGAGCTGGAACTTTAAAACTATTTCACTACACACTCAAGTTAAATCATTAGTACTAAATCAAATGTTTGTTATCTTCAAAATAAGAATAAGTAAGATTGAAACTTTAATTTCTCAACAATAATACCTTCTCATGGTCATTAAGGTTTATAAAGTCCTGGATGGTTTGGATTGATAACAACCATTCTTTGGCCACCAAAGGATTTATAGATCCTTCAAACTCAGCAGGATGCATCTTTCTGAAGCGTTTGTATAGTGGTTCTTGGCGAACCACTCGTTGATCAGGTACAACAGGTTCTGGTCGTAATAATGGATCCCTCTCTTGAGGCTACAGTTCTTTAGTGTCCAATTGGAGTTCAATGTTTGCCTCATGTTGCTGTCTTAGTTGCTCATGGAGGTTTCTCATCTCCTCTTCTTGTGCTTGAAGTTATTTTTGTAAGTTAGCTACGAGGTTACTTAGGTCGAATGCTTCAGTTGTGTTAACTGGATTAATTCTTGAACTTCCCCTTCCTTTAGCCATTTTGTATTAATAGATTCCCATTCTTTAACCAAGGGTATAACTTATTATTAATTACTAAATCTTGACTATTTATATAAAGGAGAATTATAACACATCACAAGATTATAGAAACATAGTTTATACATTAAAAGGCTTAAACTATATTTAACTTTACTAATTGCCTATTCTCCTATATTATCGTCAGAGGGTTCGCTTGGGTGTTCCTCTAGTTCCTCCTTTAGATCTTCCTCAAAGTCTTCCTCATCATTATCATTGCGTCCTAGCCTATTGGGCATAGTTCTCTCTATATCCAATTATGGTCTCACCCTCCTCTATTGCTCTTCCTCTTCTTTAAAAATTTTAGTTGCGAAGACGACTATTGCCATAAGAGTTCTAGTGTGGAGGTCTAGATATGATTAAGGAAGTTGAGTCATTATCGAGTGTGGCAACTCTAGTGTGTCTACGACATTCAAAACCCATGATGGTACAGTAGAAGGACTAAGATCCAATACTTCATAAGTAAAACTTATATTATACTCTTCTATTCCCTCGTTGAATCGATGTGTCCATATACTTATTAACTGCGAGAAGGTTATCTCTCCTTTCGTCAGTCTCCATCATCGTAAGGGGGACAAAGTTTCTTGTATCGGTTGTTGGGACGTATCCCTTAACGAAATCTGAATAAGATTGCAGTGTTCCATTCCCCAAAATATGTTGTGATTAGATGGAACAACGCATCGCAACTTATACTAATTGGGGAATGTCCCGATACTTATTACCAAGCTCGAGCATTATTCTATAATTGCATGACTGCGAGAATAGTCCATTTATACTCACGGATGTGGCATGCCCATAATAATTGCTCTGTTTCATAAATCCAATCTCCTAATGCTCTAGGTTTAGGTTCTGGACTGTAATATGATGGTTGTCCTGCAAGGTTGGTCTATCAGGACATCGATTATCAGGTCATCCATTTTACATATGGTTAACTAGCATACTAAACGGAAATTTCTACTTACTTGAGTTGACAGAATCATTGCGGAGTGATGTGAGATAAGATGACAGGATATCTTCTCTGATACCAACTATTGCAACCTAACTTTTGAGACTGATATCTGCGTATGTTCTTAACTTATTTTATATTTAGAAGTCAAAAACTTGGTAGTTAACCAATTATTCTAAACGTCATTAAGAAATTTAGACAAACTATTGAAGAAAATATGATACATTTTTTTGTATGAGATTTAAATAATGTGCAACTAAAAAGGCTTCCAGGTGAAAAAAGGGGAGTCACAAGCGGACCTTTTAAATCCCAAGCTCTTCTTATACGGGTTTAGGTCTTTTTGACAAAGCCCATTTAGTCTTATTCAAATCAAAATATTAGATACTGAAAAAAGATACTTATTAAAAAAAATCTTTAATTATTAAAAATATGCTTCAAACTAATATATGATATTCTATAAAGGGATGTTTAAATAATATTGGTCATATCATACATAGCAAAATGATTACTTAATCTTAGAGGCATAATTAAACTTAAAATTAAGATTTCATACTTAAATATATCATCTCATTATTAACTTAAGGAAACATATGACTTAATCTTATATATTTAAGTAAATTATCTCGTTTAAAGAGAAGAAAACATATAAAGAATTTATAGTGATGGTATCCCAAAGCCAGTGCCTCGCATCTATCCCCACCTCGATTCTAGTCAACTCGTTATTTAAAACAAAGGTTTCTTACCTTTGGTACCTACAACATGGACATTTTCACTTCACGAGCTTTCGCTCAGTAAGTACAATTTAAACTCGCAAAATATTTCATACAAATAAAATTTTATGATAATTAATAGTTATTAAACTAATTTTTTAAGTCTAGGATTTTCTCAGTATTTACATGATTATATTTTTATTGGATATGCACAAAACAACAGTGTTTATTAGTTTCTTGTGTATGAATTACAAATCCCAGACATACACAAAAACACGATAATAGAATCTAGAAATGTATCATTCTTTGAATATGTTTTTTTATATAGATCCAAAGAAGAATCAAGTTCGTTCAAACGAATATATGAGACTGCTACTGAGAGCTTTCAGGACTAAGAATATAATGAGGATTTTGAGGAAGAGCTTAGATGTAGCAAAAGAGCTAGGACAGAAAAATCTTTTGGTCCAGATTTTCTGACCTATTTGCTTGATTTTCTGACCTATTTGCTAGAGGCTAAACCTCAAACCTTTAAAGAAGCTATGAGTTCTTCAGAAGGTCCTTTTTGAAAAGAGACCATTCAAAGTGAAATTGATTCTGTTCTTGTAAAATCATACTTGGAAACTGGTAGATCTTCTGTCGTGCTGTAAACCTCTAGGGTCCAAATGGATTTTCAAGAAGAAAATGAAAGCAGATAGAACAATTGACAAGAATAAGGCTAGGCTTGTAATTAAAGGTTACAAATAAAGAGAAGGCCTAGATTACTCTGATACATATTTTCCTGTGACGAGAATAACTTCCATTAGGATGATACTTGCAATTGCAGCTTTGCGTTATCTTGAAGAACATCATATGGATATGAAAACAACTTTCTTAAATAGAGATTTAAATGAAGAAATCTATATGGAACAACTAGAGAGTTTTTATGCACCTGGGCAGAATAAGCAAGTCTGAAAAATAGGTAAAGTCTTTATACAGATTAAAGCAAGCACCAAAATAACGGCATGAGAAATTTGACAGTGTGATCATGTCAAATGGATTTACAACGAATGTGATGATTGTGTCTATGTAAAAAACAAAGATAATAGCTATATCATTTTGTGTCTTTATGTCGACGACATGCTCATTGTTAGTAGTAATGATAAGATAATCAAATCTACTAAAAAGATGTTAAATTCTAAATTTGACAAGAAGGACATAGGTTTAGCTGATGTCATATTGGGAGTTAAAATCTCAAGAACATCAGAAGTCTTATGTACTTAATGAGTAGATACATGAGTAATCTAGGAATTGATCATTGGAAAGGAATATTAAAAGTACTAAGGTACTTAAGGTATACTCGAAGCTATGGGTTGTGCTATACCAGATATCTAGCTATCCTAGAAGGTTATAGTGATGCAAACTGGATATCTGATATGAAAGACTCAAAGTCTACTAGTGGGTACGTATTCACACTAGGAGGTGCAGCTGTATCATGGAAATCCTCAAAATAAACATGTATAGCCCAGTCCACAATGGAATCTGAATTCATTGCTTTGGACAAGTGCGGTGAAGAGGCAGAATGGCTGCGTCAATTTTTAGAGGATGTTCCAATGTGGCCGAAGCCTATGCCTGCAATTTGCATCCATTGTGATAGTCAGTCTACAATTGGAAAAGCACATAGCAACATGTATAATGGTAAGTCTAGACATATACGTTGTAGACATGATACCGTTAGACAACTACTCTTAATTAGAATTATCTCTTTTGACTATGTGAAATCAAAGGATAATATTGTGGATCCACTAACCAAAGGGAGAAATCATCAAGGAGAATGAGACTTAAACCCGTGAAAGAGTAAGTTGATACAATAGAAACCCAACTTAGTTGATTGGAGATCCTAAGATCTAGGTTCAAAAAGACAACTTAATTATAAAGACTTAGTTGAATTACTATGGGGGTTATCCTCATGTCTATTCCTATGATGAAATAGTGATGCCTGTATGGTGAAGGATAAGCTATGCTTTTAATGATTCTTATACGTCGAAAATCCGAGAGAGTAATACGGGTTATTCTTGATTAAGAATCACCTATGTGAGAGAGAAGATGGGCCGCTTCGAAAGAGAATTATGGAGGCTCAATTCCTTAGAAACTCTCACTGAACCAAGCGTATGTTCATGGCCAAAATGAACACAAAAGTGAGAACTAAATTATGTTAGGAAGATTACATGAACGACAAAACATTTCAAAGACATCGCGTCTACTGATTAGCAAGCAAAATAAATATACTTTCATGAGGAAAGGTTCAAAGGTGAACACCTACCAATCCTATGTAGGTTTCGACTAATGAACTCTATCATTAGGTTTCTAGGATCAGTATGTCTCAATTTCATTCATGTGAGGGATTGTTGAAAAAATAGTGTTAGACACCATTGTCATGAACTATTTTAGAGTACATAATTGAGTAGGACCCTCTTATTATTTTTGACGGGTTATAGTGGATTCTTGATCTACTTGACAAATACTTCAAAATCATATACTCATATGCTCAAAATAAATTTTGAATGAATGAGAAATTGATGCTCAAATTTCACTCGTTAGCATAGAAATTGCTATGAATTGTAATTGTGAAAAAATTGTCCTACATTGCTTAGGAATCAAAAATTTTGATTTTTGAAGTCTATATAAGGAAGCTTAGGTTCTTAAATTATTTATACCTTGAGAAGTAATCTCTTCACTTCTCTATATTCTCTTCCTCTCTTCTAGATCTAGTTTTGAGTTCTTAATTCAAAAATTCCTAGATCTAGTTCTAGTTAAAATTTTAGAGTTCTCTGATAGAGTTCTGGTGGTATTTAGTTCGCCCGAAGTAGAAGCTTGGTGCTTAGCTTACTACTCTAGATATCGGTTGTATCCTGAGAGATAGATGCCTAGCGACCTCTAGCACTACGAGAGGAGGTGAATCTGTTTTAAGGAAACTATGTGATACACAGGCCTTGGTTCTACTATTGCAATTTGAATTTCTTTTCTCTCATCTAATTATAGCTTTAATATAGTTACTTTAGTTATAATTATTTTGTTTATATTTTAATTATTTAATTTTATTATTATATTATTGATAATATAATAATGCTATAATTAGTTTAATTATTTAATTTCTATTCGTCTTATAAATATTTTTCTAGTTTTGTCCTACATGAAGCATGTTTGCGCTCAACTTAAATGGGTCATATTGACATAGCACAAAATATTTGATAGCTTTGGTTGGGACTTTGCAAAACTTTATTAACCACTTTTTCTAAATACTTTGAAAGCTAGAAAACACAGTGGCGTTTTAGTAAATAAGTCATTTTTTTTAATAGGAAACCACAAAGGTTTCCTGGAAACAAATTTGGTTTCCTATTAGCGGAATGTCCTATACGTAAGTAAATTACAGGAAACCACAAAGGTTTCTTGGAAACCAGTTTAGTTTGCTGTAGCGGAATGTTCTGTATGTAAGTAAATCACAGGAAACCACGAATATTTCCTAGAAACCATTATGGTTTCCTTTTGGCAGAATGTCCTGTAGCTAAATAAATTACAGGAAAGCACGAAAGTTTTCTAGAAACGATTATGGTTTCTTTTTCAAATCACATTATGGTGGAAACCAATATGGTTGTTGGTTTTTAGTAACCAATTTAGTTTCTAGTTTCCGAAAATCAATTAGTTTATGGTATTTAATAATAAATTGGTAATTAGTTTTAAGAGTAATCAGCTACAAGTAGACTAGTAGCGAAAAGAAACAAGAAAAAATGGAAATTTTAAGACGTTATTTGGTCTTTCATACAAAGAGTAAACTACTAGCTAAAATAAGTCTAAAAAAAGGTAGTACAAAAGTAAGAATTTGTTAGCAAGAATAAAAGTTAAAATTCTAAGACATTATTTAGTCTTTCTTTGCAAGAATTTGTTATTTTTCTCAAAAAAGGTAGTATAAAAATAAGTAAAAGTTTGGACATCTTATTCTTGGTATTATTTATCATAAAGTAGATCATAAGGTAGATCATAAGATAGTACTAGATGTTTTTTTCTAAAAAAAAAAAAAAATCTATGGACCTTGAGCTTTATATTTTGTTAAGCTTGGCTTCTTTAGAAAAAGTTAGACCGATAGTTTGGTTATATCAGATTTGCGAATTCACACTTTTATCATGGGAAAAGTTCATAAATATCCGTTTTTAAAACCATATTTTCATAAATACCCGTTTTTCATTTTTATTTCATAAATACCCGTTTTTATACATTTTTTTGGAGAAATGTAGACCACCACTGTTTTACACATGAAATGTAGACCATAGTATATATTTCATGCATTAAATATATACCGTGGTCCACATTTCATGAATAAAATTTACACTCAAAATTGGCACACATTTTAAAATGTGTACCGTTCATATTTTACACATGAAATGTGTACCTCATGGATAAAATTTACATTGTAAATGTGGACTACTCATATTTTTCATATGAAATGTGGACCGTAAAAACGGGTATTTTTGAAAGAAGTTTTAAAAATGGGTATTTTTGAAATAAGTTTTAAAAAACCAGTATTAGGTGTAATTTTCACTTTTATCATTATAGGTCCTGCTTCTAAGAGCAGTAGATGAAAATAAATTATTAGGATTTATAAAACTACTCAAAACAGTAAATTATAATCAAATCCTAAAGTCCACAAAAGTAGATAAAACCACAAAGTTGATACTTCATATTATTCATAAATATAATTAGTTGATAAAAGTCCACAATTCCAGTCTAGAAAATGCTATATATAATCAAATATCGTCCATGAAAAAAATTTATAACAACAAGATACCAAAAAATCCAAAAAGTGGGAGCCATAAGCCACCTGCAAAACAACACAAAAAATAGTTAATGATTGAACTTAATAATATTTAGCAATGAATCTATATTACTGTAATACTACGATAAATCTTGGTTAAGAAAATGCTAATTTATAGCTTCGTCTTAAAAGGTTAATGCGGAAGATTCGGCCAAATTTTTTTTTTATTTCTTACTATTCATAACTAAACTAAAAAATTACTTCTTATTGAAAATTCAATTTTTTTACCTTGTAATTAAAAGAACTCTAAAAATAAAATTTAAGTTCATACACTCTAAAAAAAAAATAAAACACTCTCAATCTTGGTCCAAAAATAAATACTTATTGAAAATCAAACATAAGGTCGTTTAAAACATTTGCCTACCACTTGGGATCCTGTCACCACTAGCCCACCTCCATTAGGTTTTAATGCTCATCTCGAAAATTTAAATGAATGGAATGAGCTTGCGCCTGGTAAGCAAATCTCATGCATGCAATGAATGACATGTTACATGAATAGTGCACTTTAAGAACTATAACTATGTATTCTCTTCTTTGAAAATATTTTTAGTTTATAAACATTATCATTTCATGAAACTTTTATATTTGAGCTTATCATAGTGCAATGCCAAGTCTATCAGAAGTGATGGGCTATAAACATGGTGCCATGATAAGCATATATGACCTTATAACTATTTGAATCCCATATAGCTATCGTATTACAATAACTAGCATTGCAATTTAAACTTTCGTTCTTAATATGGTGACTGTAGGTCATTCAATTAAGTGTCCATACTCATTTCAAAAACTTAACACACACTTAAAGAAAATATTATTATTCTTTGAAACATAATTTTGGATACATAATACCTTCAAAATTATTAATTAAAAATCATAATAATAATTTTTTTTTCATGCATTTCATGTAATGCTTGTACATGATCATGATTCATACTTAATTTGTATACTAAAATACAAGAGCATATAACAACATATTATACTGATCATCATAACACACAATAGCACATAATTACACATAAATATATAGGGTGAGATTTACTTACATTAGGTCTTTAGAAAAAGTTTCTTTATATTTGCAGTGATATACTACACACTTGACATTGTTGTAACTACGTGCCTCTTTTTAGTCTTTTTGATTATTATTCACGCAATAATATTTATTCCATATATTAATATATATTATTTGTTCATAAGAAACATATTTAGGCATTTAAAAATACTTTCAACATATAATCATAAAATTATATCTTATAACACAATCAAAAGCTGTAAAATTTCAGCGACTAATACATACTTAAAGAATTTTATATTTTGTTATAAAATTATAACTATTCTGAAATTTTATAAAAATTATAATAACATATTAATAAAATTGTATAAAAATATTTAGAATTTATTAGCAACATTTAGCATATGTTTTATAATTTCTAATCTAAGGTCTGTAATCTGATAAAATTGTTTAATGCTGCAACCATCAGTAACTTCTTGAATTTTATGGAATTATTTGTATGTCCAAAAATCTTGATATTTTAAAAGAACATCTTATACATATTACTACATATGGATAAAAATCGGGGATACCAAATTATATTGTTTCATAGTATATTAAGTCTTAAAATTATACCTTAAAATTCCTGCCAGCACTTAACTTACAAAACCGTATATTATTACAAGAATAATAATTAATTATAGACATTTCTAAAAATCGCGCAATTATTTTGAGCACCTTATGAATATATATTAGCTTCCAATAAAAGTTTAAAGTCCAAATAAAATTAATAGCATGAAGTTTTAACAATATCATCTCAGACAAATAAAATTACCATATTTACTGGTTCTAAAAACAGTATGTAAAAAAAATTCTATTATAATTTGAAATTAATTCATAGCACCACAAATCTTTCCAGAACATAATTTAACATATTTAAACATGTTTTAAAAGTTTCACTTCAAAATAATGATATTTACCTTATGATATTATAAAGTAAAAATGATAAAATTTATTTACCAGCTTTTCTTCAGTAACAAGTGGCATGTAATTAAAGATTTATATAAAATCATAAGAATAAGATATAAACCTAAAACTTTCTACAAATTGAGTAGATATATAGAAGACATTTCATAAAAATTTTAGATCCAAATAGAGTTTCTAACTTCTAATGACATGGATTGAAATTGAGTCCAATAGCAGTAAACTTACAACTTTGAAGGAAAAGAGTTTCTAGAATTTCCTATAATTTCCTATATAATTAGATTATATACATAGTTCATATATAATGATCTTAAGAATGATTATGCACAATAACAAAATAATTAATGAAAAGTGATATTAATTAGAAAAAGCTATCTTATAATTGTGATTGAAGTTGTAACGTGGAAGAATAATAAAAAGATTTTGTCCTTACTCTAATTACACATATAGTATTCATACATACAACTTAAACATATTTATATAGAAGTACTTTTAAAAATAGTAAAACAATGCAAGAATTCAATATGTATACAAATCCTATATCAATACTAATGAATACTACTAGTTAAGAAAAATACCTCTTAGATAGTTGAAGGAATAAAATCTTATACAAACTTTTGTTGAAAAGAAACAAGTAGAAGTAATTTTTTGTGGAATTGAGATGTATTTGATGGAAAGAAAATAATGAGCCTTAATGGAGAGGAGGTTTCGGATGGAGGGGAAGAATAACACCGAAAGAGCTATAGGAGTTTTTTTTGTAGAAAATGATAGAATATATACAAGATAGTAGTTTGTATACATTAAAGTATATGTTTTTATTTCTACTTGATATGATACAAGATAAAAAGTGTATATACTCATCACATGGATTGCAACTCCACCATGTTGGCAATAATAATAATAATAATAATACTTATAATAATAATAATAACAATAATAATAATAATAACAATGGTGATAATAATTATTTATACACATATGATATATATATCCTTAATATTGCTATCCACAATCCTTTTTTTTTTGTTTTAATTAATCATATATATCACCAAACTTAAACATATTGTTATATATTAACTACTCTAAAAACATATATTTGAATAAGAAAAATATTAGCAATTAATAATTTAACCTATTTAGAGTTCAATATTAAACCCAATAAATAAAATACACAACAATTAAGCAATAATCATATACATGAATTTAGAATGCATGTTATTTTTTTTATCTCTTATTAGGCAGATGGGGTCCAACTTGGCTTTCATATGTATATTCCACTGCAACATATTCACAAAATTCATTAGTGTATTACTATTTTATTTATGTGATTTAATTAATTAAATACAAATAATAAAATTTTAGACTAGTTAATATGCTTGATATTACAATTACCAAGTACTAGATTCATATAAAACAACCACTTCTACACTATTAACCCATATTAAACTAAGCCATTAGAAAATAAACATCATAATCCAACTCAAATAAGAAATAGCAAATACAATGAACATTTCAGCTAGATTAAACATTTAAAAGATTAAGACCAGTGAGATTACTAACTTACATATTAAAAATAAATAATTAGTTAGAAGAATTTGCAAAATACCAACATAATCACACATGAATCTCTGTTAAATAAGTCTACCACAAAGTAACATGTTAACGCATAATCTTAAAAGCCATATTAATGGTATCAATGAGACAATGAGCAAATACGTCGTATATATTCACAATTTAGCGACCAAAAAATAATCTAAACAACCACAAAACAACGTATATTCATTATTGAGAGACCATAATTCCAAATCACCACAATACATTTATCAAGCCAATACCAAAGCTAATATTTGAACCAATACTCAAGAAATTTAGTTATAAAGATAAATCACTAAACTGATATACAAAATTATAAACTAATGAAGCATTAAAGATAAACAATTAAACCAAACAACAGACACTTAGCTTGAGAGATAATTTTTACCTAATCAAAGGCAAATCCACAATAGAGGTGACAAAGGTGGCAACAAAAACAAGCAAGTGGCGACAACTTGTGAGAAGTGCAGAAAAGCTCACTCAGGCTAATGTCGCATGGATTTTAACTTGTGCTTTAAATGTGGCAAGCCAGGACACTTCATCAAAAATTGTAAGGAGAACCTGAACATTGGTGACAACAATGGGCAGAAGAAAACACAAAGGTGTGTTTGTGCTATGACATATGAAGAGGCGAACACTTCTTCAGATGTTATTACAGGTACTATGATTGTTTATGGTATTCCTGCCTCTATTTTGATTGATTTTGGTGCTACCATTCATATGCCAACTTATCTTTCGCAAAACAACTAGAAGTTATGCCAGAATGCTTAGATAGATGGTTTAGTGTTTCCACAACTTCATGAGCTATTCTAAACTCTAGTTGTAAGCTTAAAGGATGAAAAATCCTAATTGACGGACGAAAAGTTTAGGTCGATCTCATTCTTCTTAACATTAGTGATTTTGACATAATTCTTGGCATGGATTGGTTGATACAAATCATGCAACAATTCACTGTAGTAAAAAGGAAGTGAGGTTTCAACCTCTGACTAGACAAAATTTTTTATTCCTTGGAGTTAGAAATGTACCTCGCGTACCTATTATTACTGCAATGAAGGCTTAACACATGCTAAATAAAGGTTGTGTTGGTTTTCTAGCATTAGTAATTGAAGTACCGAAGGAAAAGATCACGATAGACCAAGTACCAATTGTTCAAGACTTTGTAGATGTTTTCCCCGAAGACTTGCCTGAACTACCTCTAGATCGTGAGATTAAGTTTGTAATAGACGTGGTTCCTGGCACTGCACCTATTTCTAAAATATCTTATTGCATGGCTCCAGCTGAGTTGGAAGAGCTTAAAGAACAACTTCAAGACCTTTTGGATAAGAAGTTCATTAGGCCTAGTTATTCACCATGGGGAGCTCTAATACTTTTTGTTAAGAAGAAAGATGGCTCAATGAGACTGTGTGTTAATTATAGGGAATTGAACAAAGTTACTATAAAGAACAAATACCCATTGCCTCGGATTGAGGACTTGTTCGATCAACTACAAGGCGCGGGATATTTTTCTAAAATTAGTTTACGATCTGGCTATCATTAGTTGAAAGTCAAAAAAGATAATGTACCAAAGACAGCCTTCAATACGAGATATGTGCATTACGAATTTTTGGTCATGCCTTTTGGCCTAACTAATGCCCCTGCAGCTTTTATGGACTTAATGAATAGAGTATTTAAAGATTACCTTGATCAATTTGTTATCATCTTCATTGATGGCATTTTGATATACTCTTAGTCTAAAGAAGAACATGAACGTCATTTTCATCTTACAAATTCTTCGAGAGAATAAGCTTTATGCAAAATTTAAGAAGTGCAAATTCTGAATGATGCAAATTTCTTTCCTGGGGCACTTTATCTCTAAAGATGGTATGTCTGTTGACCCTAATAAGGTGGAATCAGTTCAACAATAGCCAACACCGACCAATGTGAAAGAAGTTAGAAGTTTCCTTGGCTTGGCAGGATATTACAGAAGGTTTGTAGAGGGATTTTCGAAGATTGCATCTCTGCTGACCCAGTTGACTCGGAAGAATGTGAAGTTCGTATGTTCAAATGATTGTGAAAAGAGTTTTAGAGAGCTAAAGTAACGATTAACCTTTGCCTCAGTGTTAGCCATTCCCGAAGGAGTGGAAGGATTTTGTCATCTATAGTGATGCATCTAAAATGGGTTTGGAATGCATTCTCATGCAACATGGAAAAGTAGTAGCCTACACCTCACGAAAACTAAAGGAGTACGAGAAGAATTACCCAACATATGATCTTGAACTTACAGCATAGTCTTCGCTTTAAAGATTTGGCGACACTATTTTTATGGCGTTAAGTGTGAAATTTACATTGACCACAAAAGTTTGAATTATTTCTTTACTTAGAAGGAACTTAATATGAGGTAGTGATGATGGCTTGAGTTAGTCAAAGACTATGATTGTACGATCAATAATCATCCAGAAAAGGCGAATGTAGTAGACAATGTATTAAGTAGAAAATCTTCGAGCTCTGTTGCTTTAATATATGAAATCCTACCATTGATATTAGATATGCAATGTTTGATGTTAGAAGTTGTAGATCAAGGGAATTCTGCTTACATGGCTGCTTTAACCGTGAAATCAACTCTTTTTGATCGAATTAAGGCTGCACAAGGCGATGATCCAAATTTAATAAAGCTTCATAAAGGTGTAGAAGATGGCCAATATAAAGACGTTGTGGTCACTTCTGACAATGCTTTGAGGTTTAATAATCATTTATGTATTCCTGATATTCCTGAACTTAAGAAGGAGATCATGATAGAGGCACATGAAACCCCCTATTCTATACATCTAGGACGTATAAAAATGTATTGTGATTTGAGAAAGCAGTTTTGGTGGGTTAATATGCCTAAAGACATTGCATAGTTTGTTGAGTGATGTCTCGTCTGTCAATAAGTGAAAACAGAGTATCAATAACTTTCAGGTCTGTTGCAACCACTAATGGTGCGTGAGTGAAAATAGGAGCATATCGGTATAGATTTTGTCCTTAGATTACCAAGAACAAAGAAGGGTGCAAACTTATTCACAAAAATTGTATATAACCGCAAGCGTACGGTGCCAATAAGTAATAAATGGAAGTATATTCTAGAATGTCGAACCACAGGGATTGTATTTGAATTCACTAAGTATTATAATTAATTGTTCTCAATTTTATCTAGACAAACCAAATAACTAGAAAATATAAATAAACAAAAGCTAAATAGGCAAAATTAATTAAAAGTAACCAACAAATGCAAACCAATAAGGAATTAATGTCAAACTAACCTAGAGAATTGACTTCACCAAGCTATCCACTATATCTCTTAATCATCAATATAATTCTACTTAGGTTTTTCCCTAGTTTATAGGCTAAGAAGCTAAATTTCTCCTACTTCCTCTCTCGAGTACCAAGTGGAGTCTAATCCTAAATTCCTAATTTCAATATCTCTATTAAAAATCAAGAATATAGAATTTCATTAAGTGCAAGGGTTCTTTATGAAAAGGCCTCAAAAAATCTATATGTTTTCTCAAACTATACAAATCCTAGGTTGTATTATCCAAGGTCATAATAAGAATTTCTTTTCTCAAGTGTCAAATTCCAAATACCCATAAAATCAATTCATGATCAAGCAATTGAAAGTATTAAGATCAATATAATACAAATAAACTATGGAAAAATATCATAAAAATCATATTGAAATGCAAGACATAGTTTCAAGCAAGATGCATCAATCCTCTAGATATAAAAGTTTAGCTCATGTTTCAAATAAACAAAATCAAACTACAAATTCGTGACATCATAGGAGAAAGAGAAGAAAAAACTCTATTTGACTGATGAATTTCTCCCCAAGAAGTCTTCTCCTTCTTCTTTCCTTGATTCCTTACTAGTTTTGGAAGCTGAAAAGTCCTTGAAATCTCTCTTTAGATTTGTCCTATATAGTCCTATGGTGGCTAGGGCATCAAAAGATGTAAGAAAAGGGCATAAAAACGCTGATGTGGCAGGCCGGGAGCGCCGCAGTGCTGTAAAGCAAGCACCGCAGCGCTCGTTCAAAGTTAGTAGGCTGCACAGCAGTGGCACCGCAGTGCCACTTGACTGGCACCATGGTGCCACTTCGTTTCCAGCATGACACCGTGGTGCTTCAAGAGCGGCATGGCAGTTGAAGCACCGCGATGCCTCGGTTCTACCATTTTTTTTTCTTTTGCATTCTTCAACTTGTTTCTCTTCTTTTGAGCACCGTAGCACCTCTATGCGGCACCTAGGTGCCATAACTTCTATTTTTAAGCTTCCAAAAGGTTCTTTATCACTTCCATGAGCACTCCAAGTTTCCATTAACTAATAAACCTGAAAATAGCAGATGAAACTAATAAAAAGTCCTGAAAATTTAGCAAAAATCAAGCTTAATAACAACCAAGTAAGTGAATAAAATTCACTTATTTCACTTATCAAAACTCGATATGGGTAATTGTGGATAGACTTACAAAATCTGCACACCTTCTTGTGACTTTTAATACTTACTCTATGGACAAGTATGCCAAGCTATATATAACTGAAATTGTGAGGTTGCATGGGATTCCTGTATCGATTGTGTTTGATCGAGATCCTAAGTTTACCTCTAAATTTTTGAAAAGTTTAAATAAAGCTATGGGTACTCAGTTGAAGTTTAGCACTGCTTTTCATCCTCAAACTGACCGTCAATATTTCTTGGGATCACTATCTACCATTGATCGAATTTTCTTATAATAACAGCTACCAAGCAACGATTGACATGGCACCTTATGAGGTACTTTATGGTAGAAAGTGTCGATCTCTAATTCACTGGGATGAAGTTGGTGAGAGAAAACTTCTTGGACCAGAAATTGTACAACAAACAACAGATTTTGTGAAAGAATCAGGGAAAAGATGAAAACAGCTCAAAGTCGTCAAAAGAGCTATGCAGATAAGAGACGAAAGGATTTGAAATTTTCTATTAGAGACATGGTATTTCTTAAGATTGCACCAATGAAAGGGATTATGAGGTTTAGTGTAAAGGGAAAACTAAGTCCATGATTCATTGGATCTTTTGAAATTTTGGAGCGAGTCAGGAACTTGGCCTATAGATTGGCATTACCACCAAGACTTTTTGAAGTATATAACGTTTTTCACGTCTCCATGCTGAGGAAATATTTAGCTAATCCATTGCATATTTTGAACTATGAACCTATCAAATTGCAAAAAGATCTTACATATGAAGAAATTCCTATTCGAATCTTGGCAAGAGAGGAGAAAGAGCTCCGCAACAAGAAAATTAAGTTGGTCCAGGTTCTTTAGAGAAATCATGCAATGGAAAAGGCTACTTGGGAATGTGAAGATGAGATTATAACAAAATATCCTAACCTGTTCAGTAAGTTTTAATTTCGATGACGAAATTATTCTAAGGGGGTAGGAAATTGCAATATCAAGCTTATAAACTAGTCTAAAATTTTACTATGTATATTTAATTTATTTAATTACATAAATAAAATAGTAATACACTAATGAATTTTGTGGATATGTTGCAGTGGAATATACACATGAAAGCCAAGTTGGACCACATGTGCCTAATAAGAGATAAAAAAAATTAAAATACATTCTAAATTCATGTGTATGATTATTGTTTAATTGTTGTGTATTTAATTTATTAGGTTTAATATTGAACTCTAAATAGGTTAAATTATTAATTGCTAATGTTTTCCTTATTCAAATATATGTTTTTAGAGTAGTTAATATATAACAATATATTTAAGTTTGGTGATATATATGATTAATTAAAACAAAAAAAAGGATCGTAGATAGCAATATTAAGTAATGATATATATATATATCATATACGTATAAACAATTATTATCACCATTGTTTTTATTATTATTATTATTATTACTATTATTATTATTGCCAACATGGTAGAGTTGCAACCTATGTGACGAGTGTTTCCACTTTCATGACTCCCCTTTAGTGTACTCCCCCTTACTACGAGCATCATAAATAAGAAAATAAAATAAAATGGTGCAGCCAGAGTAGGAAGTGTTTGAACCGTTTGAATTGGGAGAATGAATTGAATTGATGAAATCGGCTCGATAGATAATTCGATTGAAAAAAAAAAAAAAAAATTTGTGGCTTGGGCCCTCTAAACTTCTTCTTCATCGAGTTTGAATAAAACAACAATTTTCATTTGTCGGTGGTCGGAGAATCACTCTTCTTTCCACTACGGGTGTTCAAAATTTTTCTAACTATTGTAACACTAAAGAGGAAATTATGAGTGTAAAAATGAGTGAAATTAGGGATTTAAACAAGAGACCATTCAGTTTCCCTAATTTGAAATAGAAATCTAAATCAATTTAGAGGCGAATTGAAATTAGAAAACTTATAATGAGAGAAAATCTTGGAAATATATAGAGTTGACATCAGCAGTAGTTGTCTTAAAATTATCATTTTTTTTAAAAAAAAAATATAAGCCCAATTTATTCCATGTTGCAACATTGGTTGTGTAGTCTCAACTAAAATATTATATATGGTAACTCTATAGACAGAATGAAATTGATGAATTTATTCCAATTATAAAATATTTTAAAACATATAGTCCTTACCATTTTCAACGGTCACGATTTTTGGAAGATTCTTCTGATTGAGTGATCGTCTATGCTTGTAAAATAATTGACATATCGAAAATAATTGATCTCAGATAAAATAGAGCAGTACGAATTGATTTTTGCTACTGCATAAATAGATGATGTTGTAACATTGACAACTACTAAGACAATGATCTCTCCATAAGCAATAGCTTTCATACTATCATTGAGGTAACCCTTTTCTCATGGTAGATCATCCTCTACTATATTTGTGATATATAAGCCCAGATTACTCATGGATGACTTTCACACATCAGTATAGGTATCTCTTTCTGATCATGACGCCTGTATTCACAAATAAAGCTGAGAAAAAAAAATGTCATACTTATTGTAATAAAACAATCAAGAATTCTCAATATTTCTTTAAAATTCTCCATAAATACTTCCATGATAAAAATAACGAGAATTGTGCATAAAAATAATTTATAATAAAAAAAATTCATCATAATCTTAACATCTTTTTAGGTTTTTCACAAATAATATTTTTTAACTTTGACTGGCTGATGTTACAACATTAGTTCATGTGTAACAAATTCCTACAGCTTTTGTAAAAGTGCTTGTAAGTTATTTGTCAGTCTTAATATGTTCCAACAAAATAATTTTATTCTCAACTAAGTTTCTGAGAACATGCCACATATCAGATTCATTCACAGATACACTGTTACATGAATATGGTTTTGTCAAAGTATAACAATTGTCTTTGGACCGAAATCCTTCTGAAACCGATTTGCCACATTCATAAAAAACAACACACTTATCACTAGTGAAATTAACATTAAAATTTAAATCACAAATTTCACTTATGCTAATTAAATTAGCCATAAGTCCCTCAACATGCAAAACATTCTTAAATTTGGGAAATCCTTCAATATTGAAAGTTTTTTTTCTAAGAACTCTTTCTTTTGCACCATCATCGAATGTTATAACACCTCCAGTGTCAACTTTGTAGTTCACAAGAATAGATTTATCACATGTCATGTGCCTGGAACATCAACTATCGAAATACCAATCGTTAGTAGCATATGTTCTAAAACGAGTAAAAGATCCAAAGCAATTTAAGTCAGATTTTTTAACCAAAACTTGATTTGTTTTTCTTGACAAATCAATCTTTTTCTTTGGTATTTTCTTCAAAGTGAAATTTCATGTAAATAATAGCTATTTTCTAAAAAATTCCTCATGGTAAAGTACCTAGGTCTCTAATATGACCTTTAATACCACCGAAGTGACAAGTTGGAATAAACTTACCATATTTTCTTATGGAGTTAAATCATGCGGGGTTACTATGTATTGCAACAGGATATTTTCGTGTTGCAATATTAGCATGTATTCTAAAAACTGATGTAGTTGATTTACTATATATTATAACATGAGGTTTTTTGTTTGTTGTAATATCAGTACTGGTTCCTGTAACTGGGTCAGAAATAGAACTCTTAACAAAAACAATTTTTGAATTTGAGTTCTTACCTTTAAATTTGAGTCCTCGATGATCTGACCTAGATTTACTGATAGACAGAATATGATCTAGCTTAGCCATTCCAGAATTTAGCATTTTTAAGGACTTTTGAGTCTTTTCAAGCTCGACAGAAACCTCTTTTATTTTTTCCTTTCTTTCAACTTCTAAGATTTCTAAATTCTGGATCTTTATCTCAGCATTCTCCTTGTATTGAATGAGTGTAAAAACTCTTCCCTTAAGAGATCTATTCTGTTCAACAACATTACTTCATTGAGAATACATATTCTCGAAGGAACTTTGAATTGATTCTTTATCTAATTCGGATGTCAGAATCATATATCCTGTTTGATTCTTCATATGTCATAGCACATACACGCCTTTGTGTTTTCTTCTGCCCATTCTTGTCACCAATGGTCAGGTTCTCCTTACAATTTTTGATGAAGTGTCCTGGCTTGCCACATTTAAAGTACAAGTTAAAACCCATACGACATTGACCTGAGTGAGCCTGAGTGAGCTTTTCCGCACTTCTCACAAGTTGTCACCACTCGCTTGTTTATGTTTCCACCTTTGTCACCTCCATTGTGGATTTACCTTTGATCAGGTAAAAATTATCTCTCAAGCTAAGCGTCTGTTGTTTGGTTTAATTGTTTATCTTTAATGCTTCATTAGTTTATAATTTTGTATATCAGTTTAGTGATCTATCTTTATAACTAAATTTCTTGAGTATTGGGTCAAATATTAGCTTTGGTATTGGCTTGATTAATGGATTGCGGTGATTTGGAATTATGGTCTCTCAATAGTGAATATACGTTGTTCTGTGGTTGTTTAGATTATTTTTTGGTCGCTAAATTGTGAATATATGTGATGTATTTGCTCATTGTCTCATTGATACCGTTAATATGGCTTTTAAGATTATGCATTAACATGTTATTTTGTGGTAGACTTATTTAACAGAGATTCATGTGTGATTATGTTGGTATTTTTCAAATTCTTCTAACCAATTATTTGTTTTTAATATGTAAGTTACTAATCTCACTGGTCTTAATATTTTAAATGTTTAATCTAGCTGATATGTTCATTGTATTTGCTATTTTTTATTTGAGTTGGATTATGATGTTTATTTTCTAATGGCCTAGTTTAATATGGGTTAATAGTGTAGAAGTGGTTGTTTTATATGAATCTAGTACTTGGTAATTGTAATATCAAGCATATTAACTAGTCTAAAATTTTATTATTTGTATTTAATTAATTAAATCACATAAATAAAATAGTAATACACTAATGAATTTTGTGAATATGTTGCAGTGGAATATACACATGAAAGCCAAGTTGGACCCCATCTGCCTAATAAGAGATAAAAAAAATAACATGCATTCTAAATTCATGTATATGATTATTGCTTAATTGTTGTGTATTTAATTTATTGGGTTTAATATTGAACTCTGAATAGATTAAATTATTAATTACTAATGTTTTTCTTATTCAAATATGTTTTTGGAGTAGTTAATATATAACAATATATTTAAGTTTGGTGATATATATGATTAATTAAAACAAAAAAAAAAGGATCGTAGATAGCAATACTAAGTAATGATATATATATATATATCATATATGTATAAACAATTATTATCACCATTGTTATTATTATTATTATTATTATTATTATTATGATTATTATTGTCAACATGGTAGAGTTGCAACCCATGTGACGGGTATGTCCACTTTTTATCTTGTATCATATCAAGTAGACATAAAAACATATACTTTAATGTATGCAAACTACTATCTTGTACTTATTCTATCATTTTCTAAAAAAAAACTCCTATATCACTTTCGGTGTTCTTCTTCCTCTCCATTCGAAACCTCCTCTCCGTTAAGCCTCATTATTTTCTTTCCATCAAATACATCTTAAATCCACAAAAACTTACTTGTACTTATTTCTATTCATTAGAAACGTCTATAATTAATTATTATTTTTGAAATAATATACAGTTTTATAAGTTAAGTACTGTCAGGAATTTTAAGGTATAAATTTAAGACTTTAATATACTATAAAATAATATAATTTGGTATCCCCGATTTTTTTCCATATGTAATAATATGTCAAAGACGTTCTCTTAAAATTTCAGATCTTTGGACATACAAATATTTCCAGAAAATTCAATAAGTGACTGATGGTTGCAGCATTAAATAATTTTATTATATTATAGACCTTAGATTAGACATTATAAAAAATATGATAAATGTTGCTAATAAATTCTAAATAGTTTTATACAATTTTATTAATATGTTATTATAATTTCTGCAAAATTTCAGAATAGTTATAATTTTATAACAAAATATAAAATATTTTAAGTATGTATTAGTCGCTGAAATTTTACAGCTTTTGGTTATGTTATAAAACATAATTTTATGATTATATGTTGTAAGTCTTTTTAAATGCCTAAATACGTTTCTTATGAACAAATAACATGTATTAATATATGGAATGAATATTATTGCATGAATAATAATCAAAAAGACTAAAAGGAGGCACGTGGTTAAAACAATGTCGAGTGTGTAGTATTTCACTACAAACATAAAGAAACTTTTTCTAAGGACCTAATATAAGTAAATCTCACCCTATGTGTTTATGATTTTCTATTATGTGCTATGATGATCATTATAATATGTTGTTATATGCTCTTGTACTTTAGTATGCAAGTTAAGTATGAATCATGAGCATGTACAAGTATTACATAAAATGCATGAAAAAAAATTATTATCATGACTTTCAATTAATGATTTTAAAGGTACTATATATCCAAAATTATATTTCAGAGAATAATATTTTTTTTAAGTGTGTGTTAAGTTCTTGAAATAAGTGTGGGCACCCGACTGAATGACCTACTGATAACTTTACGAAAATAGAGTTATTTATGTTCTTTTTCTTAAATATTTTGTGTGTTTTTAGTGATTTTTAGTTTAATTTAGGTTATTTTATAGTTAATTTGATTTTTAGTATTTAGATATAATTTTATTTAATTTTATTAGATTTTAGGTATTTAATTTAATTTAATTTAATTTAGTTTAGATAATTTAGTTTAGTTTAATTAAATTCGGAATTAATTTATTTAGATAATGATGTGTTTATTTTATGATTAAGTTTTAATTTTGTTTTGATTTAGATTATGTTTTAGATTTAATTTGAATTTAATTTAGATTTTATTTTGATAAAGAAAAGGAAAAGAAAAAAATTCGGAATCAAAGAGCTCCAATCTCGCGAGTGGATGAGGGAGTGCAACTCGCTATCTTGGCCGTCGATCTGAGCCCAAAACCATCAGGCAGGCGCGTGCAGCACACGCGCGATCTCAGGCGAGTGGAAGCCGACAGCTGGAGCCCACCGACGTCAGCGCTGCAGCTGCTGACCAGCCGTGTCCATTCCTGTGCTTCGCGGCTCCCGTGCATCCGAGATTTCCAGCCATTCGTCAAGCGCCACCTCAGCCTGTAGACTTTGACCTTTGCTCCACCCAATCAGCCGTGATTTTAGTGCCGAGCTCACTGATTTCGGCTGCACCGGATTACTCCCCAAAGCCCTGAAACGTGAATAATAAAGAGGAAGAGAGAGAAAGAGAGAAAGGGAAAGTGTGAGTGATTGACACATCATCCAGCCAATCAGAAGCCACCATTAGAAACGTGGGAATTGCACAACACTCCAAACTCAGCTATAAATACCCTGAACATGAGAGGAAAAAAACACACCAATTTTGAGAGAGAAAACTCTAGTTTTTCTATAGAAAGAATGTGAGATGAGTTCGATGTCAGGCTAGTTTTTAGAGAGGATAGAGAGATGATCTTAGTTGTATAGTTTTTCTGTTTTCCAGCTTTGATTCCTGAGAGTGCTTCAACGCTCATAAATTTAGTTTGTTAAATTCTTCAATATTTTTATTTTCAATATATTATTTTCTAGTTTCTCATATAAATTCAGTCATGCTTTCTTTATGTGGTGATTTAAACTAGATTATAATTATATTTGTTTTATTAGTTGATCTTTTACTGCAGTATTGTCTCTGTGATATATTGTCGATCTTAGATAACTAATAAGATAGATTATTTTGGTGCTAATTGGAAGAATTTCTCATATTGAATATTTTAGATTAATATTTGTTCTTAATTGCTATATTTTCCGGTTATGTGTTTGGGATGTGAAACATATAACTGAGTGATAAATAGGAATCAAAGTTGGTAACAGTTAGACGAACAATTAAGCGAATCTTGAAGCCTTGTTTTCACATATTGGTATTTTCATTTATTATTTTGTGATTATTTTAATTTATTGCTCAGTTTATTTTTATTTTCAATTTTTCTTTCTATTTTTCATTACCTTTTCTTGTTGATTTACTTCTCTGTGGGATCGACACCTTAATCTATACTGCGATAGCCGCTAGTATATTTTGAGCGTAGACACCTACAGTCACCATATTAAGAACGAAAGTTTAAATTGGAATGCTAGTCATTGTAATACGATAGCTATATAGGATCCGAATAGCTATAAGGTCACATATGCTTGTCATGACACCACGTTTATAGCCCATCACTTCTGATAGACTTGGCATTGCACTATGATGAGCTCAAATATAAAAGTTTTATGAAATGATAATGTTTATGAACTAAAAATATTATCAAAGAAAAGGACACATAGTTATGGTTCTTAAAGTGCATTATTCATGTAACATGTCATTCATTGCATGCATGAGATTTGCTTACTGGGTGCAAGCTCATTCCATTCATTTAAATTTTTCAGATGAGCAATAAAATGTAATGGTGGTTGGCAGTTGGTGATAGGATCCCTAGTGCCAGTCAAATGTTTTAAATGACCTTATGTTTAATTTTCAATAAGTATTTATTTTTGGACCAAGATTGAGAGTGTATTATTTTATTATGGAGTGTATGAACTTAAATTTTATTTTGAGACTTATTTTAATTAGAAAGTAAAAAAATTGAATTTTCAATAAGTAGTAATTCTTTAGTTTAGTTATGAATAGTAAGATATAAAAAAATAATTTGACCGAATCTTCCACTTTAACCTTATAAGACGAAGCTATAAATTAGCATTTTCTCAACCAAGATTTACCGTAGTATTACAGTTGGTGTCAGAGCAAGCGTTTAGTCATTTCTGTAGACTTTTTCATTAAAAACAAAATTAAGTTATTGCCACGGGGACTCCACTTTCAGCCAACCAGTAAGTGATAAGATGAATTTAATTAATTAATTATTTATTTCTTTTAGTAAGTATGATTTCTATTGTGATTTAGAGTACTAGTGCAGAGACTTAGGCTAAAGTTTTATTTTTAGATGCCACTGCGACGAATTGCCTCTGTTGGGGGAAGTGGTGATCAATCCCAAGGCCAAGCTGGGAATCAAACTCTGAATGTGCAAATAACTATGGAAAACTTGGTGCAACTCATTACCAATTCTGTTAATCGAGTTATGCAGCACCAACAATAGCCATAAACACAAGTAGCTTAAGCTCTTCATACTGGTGGAGTCTCACTCCTGGTTTATGAACAGTTTAGGAGAATAAAACCTTCGAATTTCGAAGGAGGTACTGATCCACTCATCGCAGAAGGCTAGATCAGGGAACTTGAGTACATCTTTCGTTTGTTGACATGCACCGATCAACAACGAATTGAATGTGCTATCTTCATAATGAAAGGTGCAGAAGCATGCTGGTGGAAGACGACTGACCGTATCCACAATATTCAAGCCAACCCTATTACCTAGACCCGTTTTAAGAAAATTTTCTTTGAGATGTATTTCCCATATTATGTGAGGCAAGTAAAGGAGGTAGAATTCGTCAACTTGGTGCAAGGATCCATGACTGTTTCACAGTATGAACGTCGATTCGAACAACTATCTCAATTTGCACCACACTTGGTGAATACCGAAGAGCGTAAGGCAAGGAAGTTAGAGATGGGACTGAAACCTGACTTATAGCGTTCGATCAAAGTTCTGAAGTTAACCACCTATGCTGAAGTTTTAGATTGAGCTCAGGTTTTAGCTGAAGATAATGCAAAGCCAGGTTAGTCAGAGAATCAAAAAGTAAGTGGATATCAAAAGGGAAAGCTATGGAATATAATAATTATTCATTGGTTACGTAAATAATAGTAAATATTAACAACAATAATAATCATAATAACAATCATATTAGAAAATGTAATTGGGGAAATTTAAGACCAGGTCAAAATACAGGTCTATAGTATTAAGATAAATCCTTCTTGAGCAAATCAATATGAGATTGATTCTAGAACTACAAGTTAGAAAATGGAGTGAATCAAAGAAAGAAATGTAAGAGAGAAATAATCTCTAAAATGAAGTGAGAAAATAAAGAGAACAACGATTAGTTCTGAATTTAAGCGAGGACGTGAGGTAGTGAGTAAGTTTAGGGTTTAGTGAGGTGAGAGGTCTAGAATGGCCATATTCAAAGGGGAGAGTGAGCTTTATGAGACTAATTTACTAACTCGGTTTGAGACACAGAGAGAACAAAGGGTGGCAGCCGTGTATCTTTGAAATGAAAGGGAAAGGAGAGGGGTAGGATCAGATGGGAGAGTTTATGACCTATCATTTTGAATTTATATTTTAGGCATATACATTTTTGAAACATAATAATACTAAATGCAGTCTTGGCCGGTTCGGGTTCCATTAGGCTGTAGATCCTTGAACTTTTAGTGTTTCATTAGTTTCATATGATATGTGCTCTATACACAGTTCTACAGATAATGTTGTAACATAGCTTGCGTCTGGCAGTCATGTTATAACATCAGACAACATATATGATTCTGACAGTGGTGAATCCGAATTAGATAAAGAATCAATTCAAAGTTCCTATGAGAATATGTATTATGAATTAATGTTGTTGAACAGAATAGATCTCTTGAGGAAAGAGTTTTTACCCTCATTTAATACAAGGAGAATGCTGAGATAAAGATCCAGAATTTAGAAATCTTAGCAGTTGAAAGAAAGGCAAAAATAAAAGAGGTTTCAGTCGAGCTTGAAAAGACTCAAAAGTCCTTAAAAATGCTAAATTCTGGAATGGCTAAGCTAGATCATATTCTATCTATCGGTAAATCTAGGTCAGATCATCGAGGACTCAAATTTAACGGTAAGAACTCAAATTCAAAAATTATTTTTGTTAAGAGTTCTATTTCTAACCCGGTTATAGGAACCATTACTGATATTACAACACAAAAAAAACCTCATGTTATAATATATAGTAAATCAACTGCATCAGTTTTTAGAACACATGCTAATATTACAACACGAAAATCTCCTGTTGCAATACATAGTAACCCCGCATGATTTAACTCTATAAGAAAACATGGTAAGTTTATTCCAACTTGTCACTTCGGTGGTGCTAAAGGTCATATTAGAGACCTAGGTGCTTTGCCAAGAGAAATTTTTTGGAAAATAGCTATTATTCACATGAAATTCCACTTTGAAGAAAATACCAAAGAAAAAGATTGATTTGTCAAGAAAAACAAGTCAAGTTTTGGTTAAAAAATTTGAGTTAAATTGCTTCTGATCTTTTACTCATATTAGAACATGTGCTACTAACGATTGGTATTTCGATAGTTGATATTCTAGGCATATGACATGTGATAAATCTATTCTTATGTAATACAAAGTTGACATTAGAGGTGTTGTGACATTCGATGATGGTGCAAAAGGAAGAGTTCTTAGAAAAAAGAACTTTCAATATTGAAGGATTTCCCAAATTTAAGAATGTTTTGTATGTTGAGGGACTTATGGCTAATTTAATTAGCATAAGTGAAATTTGTGATTTAAATTTTACTGTTAATTTCACTAGTGATAAGTGTGTTGTTTTTGATGAATACGGTAAATCGGTTTCAGAAGGATTTCGGTCCAAAGATAATTGTTATACTTTGACAAAACCATATTCATGTAACAGTGTATCTGTGAATGAATCTGATTTGTGGCATGTTCTCAAAAACTTAGTTGAGAATAAAATTATTTTGTTGGAACATATTCAAACTGACAAACAACTTGCAAGCACTTTTACAAAAGCTGTAGGAATTTGTTACACATGAACTAATGTTGTAATATTAGCCAGTCAAAGTTAAAAAATATTATTTGTGAAAAACCCAAAAAGACCTTAAGAAAATGATGAATTTTTTTTATTATAAATTATTTTTATACACAATTCTCATTATTTTTATCATGGAAGTATTTATGGAGAATTTTAAGGAAATATTGATAATTCTTGATTGTTTTATTACAAATAAGTATGACAATTTTTTTTTACAGCTTTATTTGTGAATACAGGAATCATGATTAGAAAGAGATACCTATACTGATGTGTGAAATCGTCCATGAGTAATCTGGGCTTATGTATCACAAATATAGTAGAGGATGATATACTATGAGAAAAGGCTACCTCAATGATAGTATGAAAGCTGCTGGTTATGAAGAGATCATTGTCTTATTTGTTGTCAATGTTACAGCATCACCTATTTATGCAGTGGCAAAAATCAATTCGTACTGCTCTATTTTATCTGAGATCAATTATTTTCGGTATGTCAATTATTTTGCAAGCGTAGATGATCACTCCATCGGAAGAATCTTCCAAAAATCATGATCGTTGAAGATCGTAAGAACTGTGTGTTTTAAAATATTTTATAATTAGAACAAATTCATCAATTTCTTTCTGTCTACAGGGTTACCATATATAATATTTTAATTGAGACTACACAACCAATATTGTAACATGGAATAAATTGGGCTTATATTTTTTTTAAAAAAAATGATAATTTTAAGACAACTGCTGCTGATGTCATCTCTATATATTTCCAAGATTTTCTCTCATTACAAGTTTTCTAATTTAAATTCACCTCCAAATTGATTTAGATTTCTATTTCAAATTAGGGAAATTGAAATGTCTCTTGTTTAAATCCCTAATTTCACTCATTTTTACACTCACAATTTCCTCTTTAGTGTTACAATAGTTAGAAAAATGTTGAACACCCGTAGTGGAAAGAAGAGTGATTCTCTGGCCACCGGCAAATGAAAGTTGTTGTTTTATTCAACCTCGATGAAGAAGAAGTTTAGAAGGCCTAAGCCATAATTTTTTTTTTTCAACCGAACTATCTATTGAGCCGATTTCATCAATTCAATTCATTCTCCCAATTCAAATAGTTCAAACACTTCTTGCTCTGGCTGCACTATTTTATTTCTTTTCTTATTTACGATGCTCGTAGTAAGGGGGAGTTTACTAAAGGGAAGTCATGGAAGCTAGCTTAGAAAAAAGGTCATAGTGATATCATCAAGTTTCTCGTCTCATGAGAAAAGTAAAATGTTGTTTTAATGTTGGGAGCAACAATCAAGGCGAAATAGTATCATATTCTATTGAATTTACTCCTTTTGTTTTCTGTAGGATCTAGCTCATGTTAAGCATTTTTTATGACTGATCTATTATATAGAATTTGGTTTTCATATGCTCTATTTCGTTATGTTATAACTTCTGCAGGTTTAATATTGTGTATATTCCCTCATGCTTTTGGCACTTTTTGACAAAAAGGGGGAGTATGCAAAATTCTTTGCCAAACACATCTTATTTTTGCAGGTACAAATATTTTGTCTAAAAAAGCCAAAGCGGGAGATTAGAAGGGTAAAATTTGTTGTCATTTAAGATGTTGCAACATCACTGTCTGTTTTAACTGACAGTGATTCTGGGTTAATGTTGCAACTTCACCGGAATATTTGACTTGGTATTTTTGATGTGTTTGTCCGAATTTTACAGTTGTCATATGAATGAATACTTGTTTAATTAGTTGTGTTCTGATCAGAAAAATTAGTCGTTTATGTTTGCCTTGAAGGAAAATTATATTCACATATTTCTTTCTTATTTAGGCATGTGTTAATGAAGATGTATTATTATATGATTGCTAATAATAATTGTTTAATATTTCTAAAAATAACCAATTTTGATCCTAATCAATCAGATTATAATTTTTGGGCTAATTTTATCTGATTACTTTGACATCTTGTATTTTTATGGAAACTACCTTGTAATATGAACGTGTAAATATTCATCTCTTGGGTTGTCGTTTCATTATTTATTCTTAGCTGATTTTTTTGTATGTGAATACTCTTTATTTGATTAATTTATGTGAAAACCAAAATTGCTATTTCAGGTAACAAATCAATATTTCTTCTAGAGGTTTACAAATCTGGCTGTGTTAGACTAGGCTGATGTAGTAACATCGCTGTGTAAAATCAGCAATAATTTTAGATCAGCTTTGATTACGAAAATCTTATTATTGAATGATCTAATTGGCTTCCAATCAGCAATTATTTTGATTAAAACATGTTTTGTAGATTGCTAAGGATTGGAAGACCTCAAGCACTATAAATAGGAGTCTAAAATAGGTTCCTAAGCGTGTCGTGTATGTTTGTGATTGCCATTAGTATAATACTTTTTTAAATCTATCTATACTTTGTATTGTGAGACTAGGAGGGATTCTTAGTCGTGAGAGTGCTTCGGGAAAAGTACAACAAGTCTTCGAAAGAAGGCACATTCCAAAAAATCTGAAGGGAGTTCAGACGGAAGGAATCACATCAAGTCAAGGGGAGCTTGCTAGGCAGATTAGTGAAAAAGTACTTGTATGTTGCAACATTTAAAAGAGGGAGTCTTTTAAATTTGATTAGTATTTGTACTTGTTTGATCTTTACTAGTAAGTTTATTTCTCTGGGTGTGATCCCTTGGATTTAGACTATCGAGAGGTAGTTGTACCAAGTGAAAATATTGAGTGTCAAGTTTTTACTTTTCGGTGTTACAAATCCATATTACAGTTTTTTGCATAACTGTATTACATAATTAATTAGATAATTAATTATATTCTGTAAGAATATAAAAAACGGTCGTAACAACTTTAAATGCACAAAAAGACAAAATGACCTGCTACTTTATTTTTTGGCAAAAAGAAAAAAATGACTTACTACTTATTGCTAAACGGTTTGGCATTTTGGCATTTTGTAATCATTATTTTCTACTCTTTCTCTCTCCTCACAAAAAAATAAAACTAATGTATAGCATGACTTAAAATAATTTCCTCATTAGTGTCTGACTCTCTTATAGATCGGTCAAAATTAGTATTTCATTTAAAATAATTATAGCATGACTTAAAATAATAAAGCTAATGTATAGCATGATTTAAAATAATTTCTCCACTAGTACATGATTTTTATAACACATTGTCCAAACTTAGTATTTCATTCAAAATAACTTATAACATGACTTAAAATAATAAAGCTAATGTACAGCAATAGAGTCACCTCTCTCTTCTAAAAAGATTTAAATGGGGGCTATAATATATAATTTGCATTCCTAAGAGTAATGCAAAAGATTAAATTGAACAATATCTAAAAATTATAAGATTAAAAACACTCACTACACCTCTTGCTTAACATGATCTTTACGGCCAAATCCTTTTCTTGATCTTTTTTCTCTTTTTTTTTCCCTCTTCACATATATAAATATATTTATATATTATATTATTTTTTTTCTTTGGCTAGAAAGGAATCTTGGCTTTGATCATTTGCAGAGTTGTTCGCAGTCATTTGAGAGTGACGGAAATTTTTCAATAATTTATTTGCATAAAACTACATTTAGTTAGTATTATTTTTAGAGAAAAAACACTCATAGACCTTTAATGGGGTAACCTAGAACTAAATTTGTAAAATTAGAGAAAAACAACATTATATTTAAAACATTGGGTAAACTGATACTATATTTATAGAAAATTGGGGCATTGGCTAAATTTCAAATGTGTTGTGCGATCTAAAATCTACACATTAGTCAACACCAGGAAAGGAAAGTCAACAATTGAGATAAATGCGTTAAGGTCGCATATGTGCTTTTCTGATCGAAGTGTGACATCCACCGAAGGAATAATGTGCGACCAGTAGAAAAGAAAACTAGATCAAGCTTCTTCAAACGGGTAATCTACAAAGAAGGGAAACAAACTTCTAAGTAGAGATCAAGTAATCTATTCTATTTAAGTTATTACCCAATTCTATATTGTTACCTGAAATTGTATTTTCTGATTATATATTTTCCTGTTTTCATAATTGGGAAACATTAAGCGACCCTCACCTATATAAAAGGGGCACAGTCTCATTATTAAACACACACAGTCATCTAACAATCACTTCACTATACATCCTCTGTAATTCTCTCTTTGCTCTCACCTTGAGACTTAGAACTCTTGTAATTCTCCAGAAAATAGTGACGAACAGTGGACGTAGGCTCATTTTTTTTGAGGTTGAACCACTATAAAATTCGTGCCTCCTAATTTGCTTTAATTTATCAACCTTTTTCACACAAAAGCCACATTTTGCAATGCAATTTCCTAAATTCGTTGTTGACAAAACCTCCGTCAACAATTGGCGCTAGAAGGAGGGCTATTCCAGCAAAAAATTCATCAATTCTGCTTATTCAATGATGGCAAACACCAGAAATACTATCAGGAACGCTGGACTTAGCCAAAATCAATCTTAAAGTGCTGTTGCTGCACAGGTCGATCCTGCACAGGATCAACCAGCCGTGACCACACCTGAGGAGAATATCGTTCAATGACAAGATCACATAGAGGATGCTCTTGCAAACCTTCAGCAAATCACCAATCAAATCAATGATTCTCTGAGGCGACTTGCTGAAGGACAGATGGTCACTCCACCACAGCACAAACGTCCCAGAGATCGCCCTACCTGACGACCAGAAAGAGGGATCCAGATCCAGGAGATGAGAAATCGCAACCAGCCCAGGACCCATCAGGAGCGCCATGCAGATCATACTTCTAAGGGAAAAGGAAAAGCCGCAGACTTACCATAGGAATCTAGTACTAGAAGTTCGAGCACAGACCGTGATCGTGGATAACTCTCTAGGAAAGTTCCCGTCAAACATGATCATCTAAGCAACGAGCAAAACTGTCAATCAAGAAGCGTATTTGAAAGAATTAGCAGGGAGCCAAGTTAAAACTCTGCAAACCTAAGACAACATCTAGAATAGTAACATCAAATAGGTAGTCATGAGTGATCCATATCGCATCATAATGATCGAACCCCATCACGTCGAACTATTTTGGTGGAACCTTTACAAAGGTCACTGCAGACCCTGTCTAATCAACCTGTCTTATATCGTAATAATATTGACCAAAGACCACCCCTACACCAGCAAGTGACAATGCGCTTCCTCCTAATATTACTGTTCATAATCTGAGGATCGCATTAGATGCACTTGCTGGATGGGATGATGAACTTGCAGATGAATATCGTCAGCCGCTATTCAATGAAGAAGTTCGAGCTGTTGCACTTCCTGCTGGATTCAAACTTTCCACCATAAACACTTTTGATGGGAAAACTGATCCGCAGGACCACATAGATCACTTCAACGACTTGATGGAGCTCCACCGAGTCGACGACCTCACACGTTGTAGGTCTTTTGCTGTAACCCTCACAGGTGCAGCAAAGAAGTGGTTTCGAGGACTTCAACCTAGTTCGATCTTATCCTGGCAGCAGCTTCAGACTGCATTCTTAAGACAATTCCAGGCTGCAAAGAACTTTACTGTTCCATTAATTAGCTTATCTGCCATTCGTCAAGGTCCAGAGGAAACTTTGCGATCATACCTTAACCATTTTACCTCAGAGTTGGCAAAGGTCAACAACCCGCCTGAAGGAGGAGTCCTGACCTTAATGATAGTCGGGGTGCAACCAGAGACTAAACTCTATGAAGAATTGTTAGAGCGAAAATGCAAGACTCTTGAAGAATTCTATCAGAGAGTTGGTCGACATCTAAGGGTGGAATCTTCTCAGGAAAATCTTTATTAGATGAAGAAGGAAGGAGGAAAGACATGACCAGAGATACGACTACAAAAACCAACAACAATAACAAAAAGTCAAAGAAGAGGAAGAACGAGCAACTAGCTGAAAAATAGCCCGAGCCAAAGAAGTAGGAGATTCCAAGGGCTCCCTTACGATTCAACAACTATACCGAGCTGAGTGCACCCATAAATCATATTTATACGGTCACAAATCAACAGGAACGATATCGTCAGCCGGAGCCAATAAAACGGGATAGAGCTAAACGCGATCCCAACAAGTTCTACCAATATCACAATGATATTAGACACGACACCAATAACTGTTATTCCCTGAAAGATGAGATCAAAAGGTTAATTAGAAAAAGGCAGTTGCAGTAGTATACTAGGCAGAATAATGGGAGGAGAGAAGAAAACCAACAGCGACCTCCCGAGGTTCAACACGAAGTATGAACCATCTTCAGAGGACCGCATATAGGAGGAGATTCAAGGAGGGCACGGGATAGGTATGCATAGGAAGCTCGACAGAAGCCATTGACTAATGTAATATACCTCGAGCAGCGACCACAGATGCTTCAGTGGATACCAGACATGGACATTACCTTCACAGAGCAGGATACGAGATAGGTCCATTACCTACACAACGATTCACTTGTCATTAAGATCAACTATAGGAGCATGCAACTATGGCGAGTATTAGTTGATAATAGGAGTGCTGTCGACATCTTATACTATGATGCCTTTAAAAAGATGGGGTTGAGTGATAGCGATTTAAAATCCGCCGTCGCTCCACTCTATGGATTCACTGGTGACAGCATAATGCCGAGGAGCATGATTGAGTTGATGATGAATGTTAGAACTTATCCTAGAGTTTCAACGGTAATGACTCAATTTTTGGTGGTAGATTACCCCTCAGCATTCAATGTCGTACTAGGAAGACCAACCTTAAAGGAACTACGAGCTGTCACTTCAATTTACCATCTAACCATAAAGTTCCCAACACAACATGGAGTAAGCGAAGTGCGAGGTAATCAATATGATACACGATCTTACTATAATAATTCTTTGAAGCTCGCAATGAGAGAGATAACACCCTGCACCATGATGGTCTAACTATAGAAAGAAGCGTCAGGCGAAATGTCAACCGAAGACCTTGACCCACGAGAAATCGATGGCGAGTTCAAAACTGGGCCAATCGAAGACTTAGAAGATCTGCCAATCGACGAGTCTTCAAAGGTGTTAAAGATCGGCGTAAAGCTTCAAGAACCCGTGCGAGCTAATTTGATCGCATTTCTAAAAGCGAACTTTGATTTCTTCATATGGCAACACTCGGATATAGTGGATACTGCTCTGAATGTTATGTTCCACCGCCTTAATATTGATACAACGAAAAAATCCGTATGATAGAAGAGAAGGGCAATGGATCCAGGATGCTAGCTCGCACTAAAAGAGGATCGATGATGAACGAGGTATGCTCTTCATCCAGCTCGAACATGGAAATTTGGTTGTATCCAGAATACGCATCCGTAAAACTTAATAGTTCATGACCAGACGTCGCATCTACAAGCTGGTCAATTCTTAGAAGTGGAAAATTATCCTTCAGACATGCTTTGTTGAGATCTGTAAAGTCAATACATGTTCTCCACTTTTCATTGGGTTTCTTTACCAAAAATGGATTTGTAAGCCAGTTCGGGTAAAAAGATTTCCTGATGAACCCTATTTCAAGCAGGTTCTCAACTTGTATCATATATCTCTGTAACTTGGGGGGTAAATCGAATTGTTGCTTTAAGTGCAACCAATTACTCCGCTATCCCTTCCCCCATGAAGTAATCAGTATTGTTGCTTTAAGTGTGATCGATTACCTTTTTTCCCCTTTTAATTATTGTGCGCATTTATTTAGTGATCTAAGTTGTTTTCCCTTGCAACCCATCACGTCCCTTTATTTAAATCCCAGCAATTTAAATTCAGTTATTTAATATATTGTCCTCTTCCCATCATATGGCTAGTCCTACCACCTTGGAATTCTAACTCCTCTAATCTAACTCTAATTGGTACTATGGTCTGTCAATCTGCCTCCATCAATTTCTAATTTTTTAAATTCCGCATTTTATATAATGTCCTTTATTATATTATTGTAATAAGCGAGTCATCTATTCAACCACCTATCACGTTAAGGTACGTGGGACGTATTGTTTTCTATCGCGTCTGCCTATCCTGCTTTGACACATGGAAAGTATTGTGATGACTCTTATTCTCATACACATTAAGTGAGTTATCCTTGCAACTGCCAATCCTATCTGTTATCCCAAGATTAGCTAACCCAAGAGGGAGGGTGAATTGGGTTTTAAAAACTTTTACAAACTTTTTCAAATAAAACAACTAGAATATGCAAATAACGAATAAAGCAAGTAAAAATAGCAAGTAAACAAATACAATCTCAAAGTAAATAAATGAAAGAGGTAGGGATAGAGAGATTGCAAACGCTATTTTTACGAGGTTCGACAAACTCGACGGTTTGCCTACGTCCCCAGCCCTCCGCAACTTGCTTTGAGCTTTCCACTATCGGATCAAAGTTATGGGCTTGACCGACCCTTGTACAAACAAGTGATTTCTCCTTAGGCACACTTAAGCCTTTACAATAGTCTTCACTCCGGCTCTATTACGCCTAACTCGGATTGTTTTGACTCCGGTGTCAATCTCACCTATAACCGGGTTGTTTAGAATCCAGTGCCAACCTCACCTCACAAATACAAGATATATTTTTGGATTGAATCACTCAACAATAATTTCTCCTCTATGTAATTTGATACAATGTAAACTTAGGGAGAATGAGTATAAGCACAAGATACAATCTAGTTAGGCTCAAAGATTTTGTGAAAAATGAATTTGAAAGTTTGATCACAAAATGTAGGCTATTAAGACTTGTAAGAATGTTTAAGACAATGTAGGATAGCTCAAAAAGGTTGTTTAAGTCTTAAAATAGCTTCTATTTATAAGCTCCATTGAAAACTAGCCGTTTTAAAAAGTTTCTGGAGTTTTCGGTAGACTCACCGGTAGACCGGTAGTTTCCGGTACACTCCCGAAACTAGCCGTTGGAAGTGCGGTTGCAACGGTCAAAAAATAATGGTCAAAAATGAATTTTTCGGTCTACCGGGCGGTCTACCAGTAGCCATTTCCGGTAGGCCGGTAGCCATTTCCGGTCTACCTATAAATCTCGTTCTTTTGACAGTTTTTGACATTTTTTGGCGTTTTTGCAAATTCTGACAGCTTTTGGCGTTTTTCAAAATGTGACTTCTAAACATGTTTTAAACACTTTAAAATTATTAGAAAACACTCTAAAAAGAATATTTAGACTATTGCAAACTTGTTCTAATTTAATACAAGTATTTAACAATAATTTAGAAAGTGTTCATATTAAAACAAATTTTAGTTTCAAATAGAATATCTCTTTTTGTCCTAAATCAAATTTTGTAACTTTTAATGATCATAGAACTTACTTTAAAAGTGTACAAATAATTTTTCAAATCAAATGAATATTTTGAAAAGAACTTTGATTTGAAAAATCTTTTTGTTAGAGAATTTGAGCCCATAAAAGATCATAGGATGTGCAAATATAAATTCTCATACAAAACTAAATACTTTTACCATTTTTCTAACTAAGTCTTGTATTATTGATCTTGATGGTCTTCATGTTTCAAGCTCTTCTCTCCATAATTCTTCTTGAGTATCTTTCGCGATTTGTTCATCAATTTTGCTACATACTCAAGTAAGTCATTAGTTATTAATCACATGTTTGTTAACGTCAAAATATGAGTATTAGATTGAAACCTAAAATGTCAACACTATCAAAACACATGGAAAGAGTTGTTCTCATCACGACCGCTTATCCTATTTTAACAAGTGGAAGTGTTGTGATGACCTTAACCCTTTCTACTGTGCATTCTAACGACCTAAGCCTGTTTCTTTGTTTTGTTTTAATTAAATACAAATCTTGCTAATTAATTAAGAAAACAAATTTCCACCCCGGAACATAGTTCAACAAATATTCTAATAATTGCACATTAATTTTTTATTAAGAACTACTAGTGATCATGTTAAATCATAATTAAATTATGTTACCACATATTTGTCACTTGATAATTTTATCATAATACCAAATTATGCACTTACAAGTTTCATCGTCGATTCTTTTCTTTTTTTATTTTTTTATTTAGTGAATGGGCTAATCATTGTGTTGTTGAATATTTTGAAGATCTGGATCGAAAAATAGAGGTATAGTTGTTTTCTTTTTATTTTTTTTTATAGAACTTGGGGCTATTGTTTCCCTTTTATGGATGAAAATATTATATATATATATATGCAGGAGGTTTCAATGATTATGTCTCCATGAGTAACTATTATTAAAATGCGTGTAATAATAAATTTATTATGTAAATTAGGGTACTACTAAGTTGACTTTCTAAAAAAGTTTTATAATATCAATGCCAATTAATTACAATAAATTTTGTTGTCCAACTACCAATGTAATTAAAACCGTTAGATTTTCATCCAACGGCTAAAAAAACAGTAACCATCGATGGGTAAATATAGCAGTAACCATTGAAACCTCACCAATATGCAAGAGACATTTTTTACACACCAAGCTCCCAAAAAAAATCTCCTCAATCAGTTGCAATTTTTGGCCTATGTTTATCCCTACATTGTTTACAACTGTTAGATAAAAGTCAACTCATTTTTTTTCCTAAAACTAACTACATAGGACTGTATCCTTCGTGTGTGTGTGTGTATATATATGCACCTTGATTTATATCTGAAATTCTGTCAAAACAAATCTGAAAAAATATGTATATATGTATATTGAAAGACGAAAGTTAGAAAGTCCTTATCTGTAAATGATCATTAAAACTATCCTGAATCCACCACATTAAAAAAATAAAAAAATAAAAAAATAAAAAAAAGGTGGGTAATGGGGATCGGGAAAGAACCCGGCCCCCCTCGGCCCCAATTGCCAAGCCTACAAAAGAGTTTCAAGATTAACTAGCAAATAGGGTTAGGCAACCTGATTCATTATTTATTTTAATTTTACCATGGCATGTGAAAGTCCTAAAAGAATAGGCAACTGAGAAATGAAATACAAGTTTCAAATTTAAATGGTTAGTATATATAACTTGCTAACAAAAAACTGCAGCAAATTTTTGAGGTCAAAAGACTGAAACCTATTCCAAATGTAATAGAACTAAATCCATGAAAACAAGAAAAACTAAGTAAAAGGCTGAAGCTGTTTTACAATTTAAGAATCCATGAATTATGAATCAAATAAGTTAGCTGCCTTCTAATTCGCACTCTGGCAAAAAAAATACAACAGAAATATATGACTGACTTGATTTTATGGCTTAATGGCACACCCGAGTCACCTTGCCTTGCCCTTAAAATGAACTGTGATAATTTACTCGTTGACCTTTGAGTTCCCCAAAAACATCCAAAAGATGTGCATCAATTGCAGCCGTTTGATCTAAAATGCCATTCTACCCGCCAGCCTGCTTTCTGATATCCTTCTATCAATGGCTGCATCAATTGAGCTCATCTGAAACATAAAATCATATCAGGGAATGACAAGCGAGGATTTTGACACCTATAACTTGAGGCAATCCGGATATAATATAGATCCTGGTCCTATACTACAGATGCCAAACTTGTGAAAGAAGCTGACCTGGGCCAAGTCGAATTCACTGTTCGATCATAAAATAAATAGCAAGTATGCTATGAATGAGCAAAAATCTGTTGGGTTTGATTGTGTTCACTTCCACTTAAACCCCCATAATTCAAAGTTGAGCATTGGGATAATGAATAACATCATATAAATTCAAATTCTACAAGAGAAATATGTACTATGTTCTCAGTGAGTACGAACCTAGGTACAAGAATGCTCGAATAGATCGCAGGAAACCCGTCAAAAATGTAATTACTAACAGAAAAGTTAATATGAATACCTACTTGAATCTTTTGGTGCCCACAAGATTGTTGCATCGCGTGGAAACAGGAATCAGGCAGTTTAAATAGAACAGCCTACCTATCAACCAATCGGGTTGGTAGCAAAAATATGGATGACTTAAAAAGCTTTTTGCTAAGTGTGTTCTTTCAGTTTCTTTTATTAGTATATTTTATTTTTCTCTATTAAAAAGTAGGGGAAATAGAAATCCAAACAGAAATACCTCTACAAACAGGAACAATGTGTAAACAACTGAATCTGAAAACATGAAACATAAAAGCCTACCCATGAGGTTAGAGCAACCCAAACCCCATTAATTGAAGAGGTAGTATGACTTACCTGGCTAGTTTCATCATGCACCTGATAACTGCTCAAGGACATTCTTCTTTCTTCCTGCAAATATTTAAGTTATGCCATTGTAATAAGTTAACAAGAACATGAAAAATCAAATCTGTATTATAGTAGCAAGAGCTCCAAAAACAAGGTAATCCCCCGAAAAAAAAAAGGGTAATCCTTAATATAGAAGAAAAAATTACCATGGACATAGCTTCATCATCCCAAACCAAATAGACCTCATTGGCGGCCGGCTGAGTTGCAGGGGCTTTGTTTGTAATTACAGGAGGAGGACCAATTGAAGGACCACCAGTATTTGGACCAGAAGCATATGAGTGTGAATTGATTAAAGGACCACCTATAGTAGTTCAATGAAACGAACAAATTAAAACTACAATGTATGACCAAAATCACAATAACAGCTATATTTTCTCAGCAACCATAGTTCAAATTAGTGCAAGAACGTTTTATTCAAATTACAAAATCGAATGCAGGAAGTAACAGGTTAAAGGCAATGCGGGTCACTAGAGCGTAAGCGTAATATGATCTTATTTAGCTAAAAGTTGAAACTAGACAAAGAAAATAAGGATTAGTATATGCACGCTACGCATAGAACATACAAACCGCATGTGACTATACCTGGATGATTTATAGGCAACATATGCTTAAAGTAAACTATCAAGAAATCTACACAAATATAAAGAAATCCATAGTTTTCCAATTTGAAGGTCCAACAATATATTGTATTGTTATGTCAATTTGTACTTTTATTCTTCATTAATTTTCATTTTATTAACCAGTGATAATTATAAAGCTAGTATAAACAGAAATGGGGGTTGCACAAGTTAATTGTCTTAGTAGATCATGTTAAATTCATACTACTCTTTTTATTCAGCTTAAGTACGCTCACACCATGATAATTATCCTTCATAGTCAGCCCTTAGGTCCACTTTCAGGCCAGCCAAACAACACCATGAAGGTGAAGGACCAACATTGGGTCAAACAAAGCTTGGGCTCGGAAAATGAGCAAAATCAGAACTGTTATTGAGGATATGAATCCAATTTAAACTTCCCTAGGTACAGCTAAACTATGAAAATCAACAAAATTACCGAGGCATTTTATCTAGATCCAATTTACTATTTTTATTTGAATATCAATTTTCTAATACTCCTTAAACAATCTTCGCAAAAAAGCACTATGACTACAGTTCATAGCAAACATGAAAAAAAAAGGTTTATTCTAGCAAGATGAATGCTCAGTCTAAGCAAACCTTGAATGCGTATGGTAGCTACTTGTCAAAAAAGTATTCAAACCTGAATGTGCATCTAATGAGCCTTTAACATCTACTGTTGATCCTGGAGGAATACTTGTTGAAAGCGGTGGAGCAGAAAAAGGCATATTTTGAGCAGGTACATTGTTATTACCACCAACAGGAAATAGGGGCTGCGAAACAGGAACAGGAGGAGCTGATGTGGGCAGTCCAGGAGGAGTCATCTGCACAGGCTGGAGCGCAGGTGGTGTAGATGGTATGGGTGGCCTCACATTCTGCACTGGAAACAATGGCTGCTGAGCATACCCCAATGGAGCAGGCGGAGGAATTGAGACTGCTGGAGGCTGTGGATACCAAGGCTGGGGACGAGGAGGAACGGGCCAACCATTAGGAGGCACTGGTACTGCAGAGTTATAACTGGCACCCAAGAAGAATTGAAAATTTTTGTTAAAAAAACAAGAATAAGTCAATTATGTCTATGCACAAAACTTAAAATCATACATACATTGGTGGCATCGCCCCTAAAGCAGGCTGTGGTGTATATGCAATGCCCAATGATCCAGGGCCAGGAACCATTGGACCCAACGGAGTTGATGGAATATCCACTTTGGCCAATTTTGATGGAGCCTCTTCATCTGCAATAACTTAAAATTGCAGAATTATATGCTTGCGGAAACCCTTGGAAGGTATTAAAAGGATAAAACAGATTACATTTTTTTCGTTAGGAAGGTACATTTACTACAGATTTAGCATCTTGCAATCAGTTTTCAGTTCTGACAATAAAACTTGCATTTTGCATTTATATTAGACAAGACAACATAAGTATGGAATATTGTTCCCTCTGCAAAGAATAGGACATAGAAAGGTAGAAAACGAAAAGGTGAGAGAGAGGATCAGTTAGTTGATAAGCTTCTAGACCCACCAAACAGAACTTAAAATAGAGAAAAAAAAGTTTGCCCATACTCATAGGCAGATGACATGCCACTTGAATGAAAGGTTTTGGCCAATAAAAATTTGTGTTAAAGAGAAGCCTGACCAATATTTAACCATAAACTCATGACAAGTTAGGTCTGAGCTTAAAAAAATGCTTCTACTCAGCTTACTTTAATTAAACTAAGTTCCTAGAGATCAATGTTAAAATAAGTAATATTAGATGAGGGGAAAAGAAAAAACCAAGGGGAAGAAAACAGAAAGCATAGTTATTTGAGAGAGAGAGAGAAGAAGGACTAACTGCATGCAAACGTTTAGTCTAAACAAAATAAGGGAAAGTTCAGATCAATACAAATAAGGCCTATTTTGTGACAAGAAGAAGGAACTAAACTGCATGCAAACATTTAGTCTAAACGAAATAAGGGAAAGTTCAGATCAAACCGATTAAGGAATTATACCAGAAAGAAATCAGCAGGTACTCAAACTCAATTAGGAAAAACTAACAAAGAAACCCTAAATAACGTTAACAAGCCAAATCACACCAACAATAGTAAATTACTAAATTTAATAGATGCCAAGTCATGGGCTCAATCTAATCCTTAATAGATGTATGTATGTAGATAAGAAATCAAACTCAACTAAACATTAATGCTGCTGAGACTGTTCCTAAGAGAATATGGAACTTTTTCTCTAAGATGAGAGCAAAAAATAATTCTAAAATGTTAAATAACTGGCTCAAGAGGAGTCAGGACCAAATATCAAATCGACAACATGTTCATATTTTAAACTTAAATGTTAAAACTAAACATAAAATCCAATAAATATTTTAGGGAGATTTTGTACAATCATGCTAGCTGCAGCAGACGAAGCATGACAAGATCTAATACGGTGTAGACCCGACTGAAACAGATTTACTATGGTGTTCTTCACATCAAAGAACAAATTTATTAAAGAAAACAACAAATTTATAAAAAAGAAACCGATAAAAAAGTATACTTAATAAGAGGTATAATATAACTACATTATAAATCAATAGATGAATATTTACCTTCTTCGCCGTAATGTGCAGCCAAGATGTCGGCTGGAATTCCTTGCATTCCATATATTTCAATGTCTGTTGATTCTCTGCCTGGTTTTGCATTGGGAACCCTGTAAAATAGTTATTGTCAAAACAAAAGAACAATTATCAGTGGACTGCAGAGATATTACACGAATTAGGGAAAAGCATACTAAACATTAACTTGTCAAAAGAAACAGAAAAAAGAATGATATCACATGACCTTCATAAAACAATAAGAGACTTAAAGAACAGTAAAGGGGCTATTCTTTAAAAGAACTGAATAGAATGTGAATGCTTTAGGTAAGAGGTGGTGATGTTATGGGTCATATAACACCACCACTCCTTTTGGCAGAATTTGCGACTTCGAAATTTACTGCTAAAGCCATATTTAGACTAGGATTCCTTGGGCCGCCCATGCCTCTAATAAGATAAGTAACAACAAATGAGTGACTATCCTGTACATATTCTGTAAAAAATTTCAGAGCCTCTTCGCCAGCAGTTCATGCTTTTACCTCTACACGGAGACTTGAGAGCTCTAAGCACTCCACATATGAGCCAAGGAAATATAAGTCCAGAAGCAGGGTAGCCATATTAAAAAAGACAACGAAATTCATTTGAGATAATTAAGAATGATATCCTATACCCTTTTCTTTTCCAATTAAAGAGATCAACCACTCTGTCAAAGCAACAGTCGAAAATCCAAATGTCTCTGCTAACAATTCTCTTCAAAAGATCCCTTGTTTAATTTTCAGCATTCTCTTTCACATCATAAAACCCTAAACTCATTCTCTAGCCTCCCATACGTTCAAACCACTTCCCTTCAGACCGAAGGGTTATCACATAGGAAACCTGAATACATACATCCTAGACTCCTGAAATGTCCTACATTTACTGTTTCCAAAACCTTATTGCCTTTGCAGTTATTCTGAGGAATCAGTATTACAATATAGTCAGCAATGCAGATTAAAAATCAACATTCAATATCATCAGCACTTTTTTTACAAGAAACAAATAAAATTTCTTAATGGAACCGAAAGAATAATACAAATATAAGAGAGAGGGGGAAAAAAAGGGATAATGGGTGCTCTCTAGACTACTCAACAAACAATTAATTCCAAACAACACTAAACTACAGCTACATTTCCCCAGTTCCAAAAAAAAAAAAGCAAAAAGAAAGGAGATTCCTGAATTCTTAATCCACAGAAACCCACAAAGAAAACTATCAGCAAAGACTAGCAATCAATGAGAAATACAAGAAACAGATTTAACCAATCAATAGCAGTTAAGGTCATATACGTTTTGGTAAACTACAAAAGCCAAAAACAAAACTCACAACAACCATCACTAGTTTACAAAACCTAGCCTGTACCAGAATTTTAACGATCCCTCAATAAAAACTAGCTTAAAGGAAATCTGAACTCAACCAGATAGTTTCATCTTGCATACTGTAGTTTGATCATTCCAACACTGTTGCAGTACATCAGAGCATAAAATTTTATTCCTTCCATCTTCGATACTCAAATAGGTTTGCCTCAGTATGTTCGTTACAACACTTTGGTCGAATTTAATCCTTAAAACCCAATAAAGAATAATGGGTCGAAATTAAATTAAAACCACAGACAAGTATTTCCCCTTTCTTCTCTTTGCCTAAACTTTTCTCTTTAAAGAGCCATAAAGCAAAATATCAACAACAAGTAAGTAATAAAAACTTTTCTTGTTTTCTAGACAAGTATGCAAATGCAATTTTTATAAAGCAATATATCAAGATTAATATCACAAATTGATCAGATCAGATATAATCGTGTAAAACAAAGACGCGAGTCGACTGAATGAAAAAGATCAAAACTTTGAAAATAAAAGAAGAAGAAGACTGACTTGGTGACGCTCTCCTTGTGGACCTGGAGGACGTGAATGGCCATACCACCGGCAGTGGAGAGCTTCTTATGGCAGACATGGCACTTGAAGTGCTTGGCCTTCTGGTGCTGAACCAATATCTTCTCATCGTCGAACTCCCTATCGCAGTAGTAACACCACACCTTCGACGAAACCCTCTTCTTCTTCTTCCCCATTAATTATAAATACTACCTCTAGGGTTTGCCGATAGCCACCGCTGGGCTCTTCTTCTTCTTCTTTCTTCTTCTTTCTCTGACTCTCTCTCTCTCTCTCTCTCTCTCTCTCTCTGGTTTTGGTATTTTGGGTTTTGGGGGTTTCCCTCTCTCTCAAGGGTACTGATCTGTTCTGTTCTGTGCTTTTATTTGATAATTTAATTGTTTTGTTTGTTTATTTATATATGAAAATAATATTATGTATGTATGAATTGGGTAGGTGTAGATGCTTGTGAAGAAGCCGAGTCAAGTCAGAATGCAAGTGGGTATGTGGCAGCACTTTTTCTAACCCAGTAACGATTTCGTCACTTCAGACTTTCCAATCTTATGTAAAATGCCTTAGGTCACGTTTACCCTTTTCCTAATTTTTTTTTTTTTTTTAAATCTCCCTTTCCCTAATTTTTAAAATTGCATTATTTATGGGAAAATAAAATTTCGCATAACATCCCTGTTTTTTTTTTAATACCTAGGGGAGGCCATTTGAAGCTGAGGAATTTGGACGTGTACGGTAAACTTTCAAGAAATTTAAAAATTCCTAATTTTAAAGCTCTTTGACAAATTTCAGATTTATTTAGAATAATATCATTTTCAAAAGTATTTAGTGGCAATTCGTATCAACTGATCGTATTTATGTAGTGTCAATGTATATGTATAAAAACACATATCTTAATCCAAACCTGATTAGTTTAGTAATTTTATCAGATATTCTATTCCAAACCTGATATATTTATAAACGAAATGACTCAACATGGCACATGTAATCTGTTTATTCAAAATAAGTCATATTCGGTTCAAGTTAACTCGATACAACTTGTTAACTCGTTTAATCAAATTGGTCATATTTGGATCAAGTTAACCTAATTACGACTCATTAACCTGTTTAATCTAAATTAGCTAAATATATTTTCTCAACACATTTAACATAAATTCATACATACTATAAATATGTACTATAAATAAATAGAAACCACCTAAAATATCAATATATATACATAATAAAATCTTAAAAATACCACAAAAAAGTCCAAACATATATAGTAAAAATATTATAATTTTTATATATGTATTATATGGGTCATATACGGATTGATTCGAAATTGAGGTGTTAATAACGAATCATTGCGGGTCAGTGGGCCTGTTTGGTATAGCTTCCAAAGATCTTTTGGAGCCTAAAAGTTACTTTTGGGAGTGTTTGAATGAATTGTTAGAAGATCTTCTTTTAATTAGAAGATCTTTTTAATGAAGTATGGACCCACTAGCTTTTCTAAGAAGATCTTCTGGAACTTTTACTTAAAAGTCATCCCAAACGGGCCCAGTGTCTAGTTGGTGGGTGAACTTGAACATGATCTGTTTAATAGGCAATTTCAACCCGATTTTGACCTGAACTCGTTTAACCTAAACACAGACCCGTTAATTCTATGCGGATTGGAGTCGTATTATCATATCATGTCACAAATTATCAGTCCTATTGTTTAGCAATTGATGACTTACTTGAGGTAACAGGTCAAGTTATCTGATAACTTAATTATTACCCAAAGTAACCGGAATGATTACCTCGAGTACTTGTGACAAATACAAAATTGAATAAAAGTGGTATATTTATAAATATTTTTTAAAAGTATTATTTTTCTAAGTAAATTTTGTATTTTTCAAAAAATTCAGCCCATCCATGATTTTTTAACTTTTTTAGAGAAAAGGACATGGATAGGACTTTTTTCACCCCTTATGGACATTTTTAGGACCAGCTCTAATAATAAGTTTTATAGGACCAAACATTGAGTCCCACGCAAGTTAAAAGACTGAAATGCCCTAACCAAATCCTCAGTCAACACCACAGAAAAGCTGATATGACCTTGATTGACATGACCCTATCAAAGGTCAAAAGTCAACACACTTCCCCGTAAATTTTTCTCCACTTGATCTCAGCAAAGGTCAAGTTTTATTTCACCTCAGAAAAGGTTAAGATCGACTTGACCTAAGGTCAAGTACTTCTTAACTTTGGGTCAAGTGGATCTTGACCTTATTACAAATTTTTAATTATATGAAGTCATGAATCATTTACCTAACTGGGGGTCAAGTGTACTTGACCTTAGGTCAAGTAAAACTTGATATGTTGTATACTCGACCAATTCATTTGGTTGATTTAACTTAATGCTTATTTTTCTTATTTTTCAACGGAAACTGTGGTTTATTTATCACTAAGTATGCAAAGTTCTTTGTATACGACTGCGAAAACCGCCCTTAAACTCAAAAAAACGTTCACCGAAGTCAGTATTTAACCTCTTTGATTGATTCTTCTCATTTAAATGAGCACATAAAGTCCTAGAATGGCGAAATCTAGGTCGGCCAAATATAAGGAGTCGACAAAATCTTTAGCTACGATGTCAATGGGAAGGACAAGGAAGTTACCATCTAAGTCCTCATCGCCGAAGAAGAATAGCCCATCTAAGTCCCTATTTATATTTTTGTTGGCTACTGTTTGAGATCAAGTAGTCATTATTGACCTCAGGTCAAGTACTACTTGATTATTACATGACCTGGGGCCAAATATGTAAAGACTCATTAACCTTGGAAAAGCGGAAAGTAGATGAAAAAAATTTGAACTTTTATTTAGTTCTAAAAACACTTTTGCGATACATCCCTTTTATATTATAAAATATTTACAGCCTGTACAATACAAAACATGGTTATACTGCCTTTGATAACTCCCACAGGGTCAACTATATATATATACATATCAAAAATATATGGAAGTTCTCAAAAAGTCTTTCTTCTTCAAAACTGGCATATGAAC
>JXTC01000096.1:3325-31507 GCA_002914845.1 Trema orientale | reverse complement strand
ACTTTTAGATATTTGCATAATAGAAAACATAAACATCACATGTATATAATTGGGACATAATATGGAATTCATTGACAGCAAATAGATAACACTTATATCCAATAAGCATTGTTTAAAATGCCAAACAAAGAAACTGCTTTCTAGGGCATATTTCTAACATAAAGTTGGTTACTAGTTATCAGTTACAAATTACCAATTTGGTTACTAATTACTCTTAAGCAATTTAACATACTTTTTTTTTTCTATTTATTGGTAACTAATTTAAGTGAGCCATGAGCCAACTGGGGCTAGCTCAGTTAGTCCAAGGCTTGAGGGATGTATGTATTGTTGGGATATTTGTCCTAAAAAGCAGATTTCTAATTATACACTTTGACTATAAACAACTTTTTCTTATATGCAATTATGATATTTGCTAGATTAAACTATCTTAGTTGAACAGTTTATTTATCTGAAAAAGATTCCATGAATTTGCTTGTGTATAAAGAAACAAACATGATTAAGTGTTAATCATGGGGAGACTTGTTTCTTTATCTAAGTCTAAATGAATTAGTTCACAATCTGTAGATAAAGATGGAATATTTTATTTATTATAGGTTGTAGTGTTTGTCTATCTCAACGGGAATGATGTGTCTTAAATAATTAAAATGTATGACTTCTGATATAAACACTAGTACAACATAAATAAGTTATGTATATTGAACTAGATCAGGCAATATAAAGAATTGGAATTCCGTAACTTAATTCTTACATTACCACAAATTAGCTTTTAGCATATAGATCTTAATCCTTGATATTTGATTAGACTTACTTTCATGGGTTGTAGCCTTTTGATTTGTTAAAAGACTAATCTCTATGAAATTAGAGGTTAACTCTAGCATATTGGAGGTTATGGTTTATGAATTGATGGGAACACCAAATAGTTAAGGACACTATACATTAAAGCCACTTTAGGTTCTTTCAAGATTCATGGAATAATTAAATCTATGATCTTATTATTCACTTTGTGAATTGGTTGATAATTTTGTCTAAATGGCCATTGAGAACAAAATTATCGACAACATTATTCCTTAATAGAAAGATGGTAACTTAAAGGTAAATAGGTGTTGGAGGGGTATTACGATAATTTCATCTATCCAACTATGGTATTGTATAGGGATTCTATTTGTGATATAGAATACAGTAGATGGATCGGTTAATCAAGGTTAGTTGATTGAATCTCTATAAAAGGTATGACATATAATCTAAGAGTACAGTATTAGGCCTTTAGTGGAGTGTCCCCCTTTACTAATAATATTTATATAAATACAATAATAAGAGTTATTATGTATTTATCATATTATTGGAGCTTAGATTATTTAGATCTATTAGGTCCCTTGTCTAACTTAATAAAGCTCATTAATTGGTTAGTGGTATTTGTGAAATTAGTTTCATGAAACTGTATATAATAATGATTCTACACAGAAGTTGGTATTTTTATAAATAAGTTACATGAGTTGGATATATTTATAAAAATACACTCAAAGTCCAAATTGGAGAACAAGCTCAATTCTAGTTGGACTGGGATTAGCAGTTTTTAGACTCATATACATAAAATACATGAGAGAACAAACTACATAGTAATACTTAGTGTGCTACACGAAACACAGAGGGGGAGAGAGAGAGAATTCGGCCACCACAGGCTCAGAGAAAGAGAAAAAGTTTCCTGCTATCTCACGGTCTCATCTCACGTCCCGGTGTTCTATAGGATCAAGAAGGTGTTCTTGATCGTTCTCCAACGAAGGATTCAACTTGGTGCCTACTCATCTCATCAACCAAGAGCAAGAGCATAGACAAGAAGCTCTAGGGTTGGAGGTTTGATCACCATCAACAAGGAGATCAAGGAGGAGCACGCTACAAGAGGTAAACCCTAATCTTATCTCTAGGGTTTGTGCATCTAGATTTGATTTATGTTATGCATGATCCTATATATAATATATGCATGTTATATGGTTATGAAAATATATTTTTATGTAAAATTTTAAAACCTAAATCTGCTATTTTTTCGCTGCATTCATGATGTGATCATGTGTTTACCATAGTTTGCATGCATGTATGTTTTTGTCCTATGTGTTAGGCAATTCCATCATGTATGAGTTTGGGGGGTCAAGGGTTCAAGCCTTGGTAATGTATGTATGTATTATTTTTTTTTAAATTTATAGTAGGTAGTGGTCATTAGTTAAGCCCTACTTTTAAAAAAAAAAAATTGAGTGAGCCAAGCTATTCTCTTTTTCATTTTTTTTAAATTGTTCACCTTATTTATTTAATTATATTTTATTAAGCCATGCTACTCCCTTTATTTTCTTTTGTCATTTCTTTTTGCTTTTTTAATTATTTTTTCCTTTTTTTTCCCCATCCTCTTAAGGACGAAAGAGCCATCTTTTTTTCTCCCCTATTATTTAATTTAGTAATTAGTTGCTTTGAACACTAGTCGCAAATACTAATAACCAAACTAGTTATAGGATTTCAAAGTGATGACTTGGTAGTACCAGTTATAAAGACTAGTTAATTTTTAAATTGTTTATTAGTTACTGGTAACCGGTTACCGGTTACCGGTACTTGGATACTAATTACTAATTTGCTTATTAGTTACTAGTTACAAGACTAGTTCGTAGTTACTTTTGTTACTATTAAATAACCAATAACTAATTTAGGTAATCATTATTGGTTATTGGCTTTCAAAGTGATGGTATCAGTTACTGGTTACTGGTTACCAATTACAAGGTTGGCTAGTATCGATAGCTGGATACTAGTTACTAATTTGGTTACTGGTTACCAGTTACAAGACTAGGTAATGGTTACTTTAGTTACCAGTAAGTAATCAATCTAATAACCAACTACTACTTTGGATATTGGTTAATTGTTACCAGTTACTGGTTACCAATTACTAGTTACTGGTTACCAGTTACTAGTTACTGATTGTTGGTTACTGATTACAAGAATAGTTACCAATTGCTATACAACAAAATTGTGTAACAAGTTGCTAGATTGATTATTGGATACTAATCAGTCCTTATTGGTAAATGGTAACTAGTGACCAATAACTAACTTTATAATTGGTAAACAACAAGTATTTTTTGTATTAGTAATTAGTAATCAAATTGGTTATTGGTTACCATTAACTGAATTAGTTGTTGGTAGCCGGTAAGCAGTAATCAAGTAACAAATAAGCAGTAACCAAGTAACTAGTAACCATAATTTTTTTTGATCAATTGTAACTATTTTCTAGTTAGTGACATTTTATTTATTTTTCATTACTGATTCATTATGGTTAATGGTTTCTGATTTACCTTCATCCAATTTGATTACTGGTTATAAATTATCAATTTGATTACAAGTTATCAATTACAAGATTGATTACTAGTTACTAGTTATCAGTAACTAGTCAATTTGGAAACTAGAGACTAGTCCTTCAAATTAGTATTACTGATAACTATTAAAAAATAAAGTAAAAAAATATCCGTAAGAGAGGAAAAAAGAAAATAAATAAAAGAAGGATAAAAAAGGAAAAAAATAAAAGAAAAACAAAGTAAAAAGAAAATTAATGAAAGGTAAAAAATTGCAAAGGAGCTGGTGAGGTTCGAACCCCATGTTGTGAAATCGAGAATACATTCATGCAACGTACAAAAAATTAGACCAATTAACTTTTATGTTTCATTTTAAACTCTGTATATAATATAACTCAATTCTAAAAGAATATTTTAATTACGAGTTACTTTTTCAAATATACCAAATAGATGCGGTACGGAATATTTGTAATTAATTTATGATTTTATTGGTAATAGCCTAATTACTCCTTTTGGTTTAAACTCTTAAGCCCATATCATTCTTAGCCCAGTTCATTAGAGAGGCCCATCATCATTTTAGGGGGTTTCATCTCTTCCTCGAACACTAGCCTAACACAAGCCGTCATCTTCTCGATCTCATCTCAGCTCTCTCGCTAAGCCAGTCTCAGTTCTCCAACTGGCGCCCTCTGTCTTCCACTCTCGTCTCGCGCTGAGCTCTGCTTGTGCTCGACATCTCTCTCCGCTTACTTGCCAGTCGCCTCTCGCCTATTGCTGTCTCCATCTCTGTCCCTCACTCGCTCGCTCTCTCTCTCTCTCTCTCTCTCTCTCTCTCTGGCTCAAGCTCGACGGTGACGCCGCCTGCTCCTCTTGTCGACAACTTCATTGGCCCCAGCTTAGGTTCATTCATTCTCTCTCCCTCTCACTCCCAAATTTTGTATTGTTTTTTCTTTTTCTTTTGTTGGACTTAGATTCCCGCCCCCCACTGGTGTTTTGTATGTGATAGTTCATTTGTGAGTGTTACATTTTTGTTTGTGTTAAATTTTCAATAGAATTTACAATTAAATCTTAGATGGACTAATATTTACTAGAATTTACAATTCAGACAGTCCTGATTAGCTGATTTTTTTTCTTCTTTTTTTAATGGATTGTATTTATTTATTTTTTTTTTATGGAGATTAATTGATTATTGTAACTTGTTAATTCTGTATCCAAGTATTATGTGTTCATTTACGTTATGTTTAGTCAGTATGGACTAATTCAGTGGAATTAAATTTATAATGGCTTAACTACAATTAAAATGACTGATCATATGTCTACGTTTCATTACTGGTTTGTGCTTTTAATTATGTCTAGTATATATTATATTTTTTGAAAATAAGGGGGAAAAAAAACGACAAAATGAAATAGTAACTAGAAGAAAAGGAAAGGAAAGGAAAGGAAAGGGCTAATTAGGTAAAATTCTTCATTTTATTTCTGTTATTTCGATCTCTCTTCGTTTTTGTATTTGCATCTTTGGGATTGACAGTTGCCCGTCTTGTGTTTGATGAAATGCCTCTTTGAGACTTACATACACTTTTTTTTTTTTTCTTTTCCCTTGGGAAATTAGTATATTCCCATTTTCGGATTCAAGATATAAATCGGTTGCTTCAAATTTTGTATGAATTGCAGAAGGAATGTTCTTCTAACATTTATATTATGAGGCAACCATTGTTATGTTTGGAATGCTTTTGTTCTCCCTCATTCTGCATCCACCTTCAGTACCCAAAGGACCTGAATGGCACCAGATCAGACATCTATTCTTGCCAAATAAACATCGAAATTGGATTCCAATTCTACTTTGCAATAAACCCTTTAGACCCTGTTTCCTGTCAAGCCTCTGGGCCATGAATTGACCTTCAAAAGAGTCTTTTCGATGCCTTCTATCGGTCGAATTTATCTTTAGAAGAGCCCTCAGGACCCTATTCTTTCTGATTTGCATCAAAATATCAAATTTTAGTTCTCTGAAACGGGTGTTTCACATTACCTAAAGTAGTCTTAGCATTTTCTTCTGGAAACATTTCTATTTGTACATTTACTTTGCAATAGTTCTCTCTTTTTGGGAGATCACTTAATCCCTCTATGAAATATTAGTTATTCCTCTGTTCTAAATATTATCATGCATCTCTTTCTGTAGATTGGAGAATAATGGGAGTAATAAAGAAGTTCTTCATTGCATCAATGCTTATGTGGATAATTCCTGTTGCAATATTGTATGGGTTTAACAATAACTTGCTTCCTGGTAAGGTTTTGTGTTGATTTCTCAACTACTCTATTTACTTTTTATTTTTTAATTTTATTTTATAAAATGGTGCTTGCTGTATGCCTATACCGATAGAAACTTAATAAACTTTTCTTCCTACTTAACAATACCATACTTCACACTTTACAAGGTTAGTTTTCTTTTATTATTTTCTTATTCGTTCCACTTGTGGTAGTTCTTGCGGCTTCTTTTCCTTTTTTTTTTTATCTGCTACTCAAGTATCCTAATCTCCCATATAAAATGCACTTTGTGGGATCTGAGATGTGAAAATGTGTTATTATTTGCAAAAGAATAATAATTAAAAAAGAAAATGGAAGAGGAAGAAGAGATCAGCTTTCCGTAGCAGGAACCTTTAATTTGATATGAGGTATTAGTCTTTCAAAATAGTTGAAGAAAGTAAAAGTATATAGAGTTGAAATACTAATTACAGACCAGAAAGTTTCGGTGGCTAAACAGCCGCTGGAAATTCTAAATGTATGCATAGGTGTGGCTGAGAATAACCACAGGAAATTCTAGCAGACAGCAGTTTCTACCCTACTATAAGCTTTTTAGTCATCAGTGTTAATGGTTGATGTAGAGATCTAAATGAACATGTACACTTGGTTTTTTCCCATGATTTAATCAGCTAAGGATTGTAAGTTTTGTGAGAAGTATAAAAGTTACGTACAGTTTGGAGGAGAATGGAGTTCTAACTTCTAACCATCCTTGATAGAATCCCGCGACCACCCCCACCTTTTGGGGTTAAATTCATCTGGCGATTCTTCGTATAATGTTTGTTTTGTAGAATTCTCTGAAATTTATTGCCTTCTATAAGGAGTGTCATAAGCTGCTTCTACGTTTGATCCTTGTGATTTTTCAAGTTCTTAGGACGTTTTTAAAGAGCTCAACTAATTGTTGCAGGAATTACAACTATCATCTCTTAACATGGAAATCAATTAGAAAATATCATAAGGTAATGCTGATCTTTTAGAAAATTCGGCATATGCCTAATGAAAAAGAATTAAAATAAAGGAGCCTGTTGAAGTGAGTACATATGGAGAGTTGCATTGTTTGCCTAATAATATAAGGCTTGCATAGTAAAAGCACAATTACTAGACACATCAGAAATAGCGTTGTCTGCCTTTTTGTTATCACCAATCAGAAGGCTGAAAAGCTAATTAATGTGCTGCCTTTCCTACATCACTAATCTTCTTAAAAGATGCATTGACCATTTTATTTAAAGTTTCTTTTTTACGAAAGATAGGAAGTTATAGAAGCTAAATATTTTTGGATTTTTTGACGTAGCTGAATTGAGATGTTTGTTACTGACAAAAGCGAAACTTGAGATTAGCTTAATTCTTCTCTTGGCAAATCTTAAAGTAAAATGTTTAATTTACAGCTTCTTCTAGTCAAGCAAACGAGTTGTTCACATAGCTATGGAGAATGTGTGGAGCTTTAAGTATTAATCTCTATTCCAGTCAGCTGTGAGTGAGTTATAGTTCTGTTTATTACAGGAGATAAACTTTGTAGGTAGCAATGTTTATTAGTAAAGCACACATGGCTTATAAGCAATTTCCCTAGAACAATTGGCAATTTGATTTTCTGTTTTCCATTCATTAGCTTTTTAAACGGGGCTTAATGAGTGTCTTGAGGCTGGTTCGCAGCACTACCCATCAGAGCGATGTGACAATGATATCTTTGAACTAAAACCCGCTTTTAGCTATTATTCTCCACTCGATTCTCTATTTTAGCGGTAAAAAGAAAAATAATGCAATGTATCACTAAGATATTTGCACTTGTATATCTTGTTACTTAAGCTTTGTAATCGTATTTTATTTAGTGCATGTCAAGGTTCCTCAGAGATCTAATAGGGACCCTACTTGCAAGAATAATCTAACTTTAGTATCCAAACCATCAATATTCAGATACTGGAAAATATGTTAATTGAGCTGGTTAGTGATGGAGCTATCATGGTCAAGTTTTTCCTGTGGGTTCTTGAACCTCGAACTTTTTTTCAGTCCTGATATTTGTGGAAGGTATTGAATTGACTTGTAAACTTGTGCATTCCAGAAGTTACCGTGTTATCTGAACGGTGGATGTTCATTTCAAACAGGTTCAAGTGATTTGTCTCCTCATTCTCTGACACTGTGGAGTGGATTTCTTGCTGTTATATCAGTCAATATAGTTATTGCATTCTACATATACTTGGCAATGAAGGAACCTTCAGATAAACACGAGCCAGATCCTGCATTTCTTGCTGAGGCCAAAGCTAGTGTAAACCAGTCTCCTGGTGAATCAAGTAGATCTTCGGAATCGTCAAAGAAAGAAGAGTAGTATGGGCGTATGACATATTGGATGCAAGTATTGTGTATATTCAATTTTTTTAAAGTGTTTTCTCCTAATGAACTAGAGATTTTTAAATGACGAGTTTCTAGAAGCACAGTTTATGAGATTTACTTTTACTTTTAGCGACGTTTTTTTATAAGCATGTATAGCCTTTCTTTACCTCCATTGAGTATATTTGTCATGGAGAGGGAATTAATTCACTCAATTTGCGTCCATAAGAATCATAATTGGGGTCTTGAGTTGGATCTAGTCTCATCAAAGGCTCTTTGAACCATTTTTGGAAATTTGAGCTTGTAATATTGTTGCAGTTACGAACAGGTTCATAGACAGTTTCGGAAATGGCCAGGAAGAAGAAACACTTAAAAAATGGATTAACTTCTTACTTTTCCCCCAAGTTATGGTGGTTGTAGATTTTTAGCACGTGAACTTTTGAAGGTTGTACTCGTAGCCCTGTTTAATGTAATTGCTATTCGTTCTCCCCTCTGGGTTAGCGTTTTTGTTCCAAACCCTCACTCACTCTTTCTCTCTCTCTCTTGCATTCATTTTTGTTCTTCCCCATCAATTGCCCCTCGAATTGTCTAAATAAAATTACTAGTCCCCAAATTGTGTCCCTTTCTATGTCCCATTTAAAAGAGAGAGCCACGTCTTTGGTTAAAATCTTCACTGAAAATTGTTTGGAGATCAAATAATACTTGATACTTGAACTCAAGCCGGTAGCAACCGGTTACTCTGAAAGTTGCATGGATCATTGCCATTGAGCTCTCTCTTTTAAAAGCTTTTGAAAATGCTCGAGTTATATTTTAGTCAAAATCTTCAGTAAACCTAGTTATAAATTCGGCACACAAATCCTCGTGAAATTGGTGTAGCTTTTGAGACTAATTCCGAAAAATATATTACTTATAATTTAGGATAATTAAGTTACAGCTGTATATTTAAGCTATTTATACCTTTGATTCTTGTAATACTTAAAATTCTCAGGTAGGATTCGTGAAGTGCTCAACTATTAGAAGAAATCATATCCATTTCGCCAACAGAAGCCAGCCTTATCACAAGGTAGGCCACAAGGAAGCCAGAGTGCATCTGTACCATTCCAGGGTAACCATATGAAACCAGCCCAGAACCAGTCTCAGGCATTCAACTCTTCTCTTTTCCAGTAGTCTTTTGGTTCCTAGTACCAGCGCCAGTACAAGCCACAGGGTTCAAGCCACACTCAGAATTTTCAGACTCCACACCGGTCCAGGAGGTAGTAGCAGCCGACCTCGTCAAGGGAGAGGGAAAAAAGGAAAAGAGAAAGTTTCTGGTCAAGCCTTTGCTATCACTGGAGTAGGAGATGGTCGAGATCAGACTGGCAAGGGAGTCATTGATGGTATGATTCTCATTTTACACTTTTGGACTCATGTTTTATTTGATACTGGTGCTTCGTATTCTTTTATATCCTTGTTGTTTGCTCAATTATTGAGATTGGAATGTTCTGTGTTGGATCTTGTTTTGACTTTGGGAATACCAATAGGTGGAGTAGCTGATGTTTCCACTATGTGTCGTGATTGTCTGATTTTGATTGATGGTAAAGAGTTATTAGCTGATCTGATTGTGCTGCTTTTGCAACAATTTGATGTGATTCTTGGTATGGATTGGTTATCCAAATTTCGAGCTACCACTGATTGTTTCAAAAAGAGAGTTACTCTTTTGCTTGAGGATGGATGTCCTGTTGTTTATCAAGTTTGTTTGAATCCTTTGAATCCAAGTTCGATTTTGAAAGCATGCATAGATAGAAGGAAGAAACTCGAGTTTTACGGGAATCTGTTTGCCATCAGTGGTGAGATGGCGTTGCTGATCAACAACCCTGAATATCAGTGGTTAGCGAGTTTCCAGATGTTTTTTCGAAGAATTTACAGGGGCTACCACCTGACAGGGAGATCGAGTTCTGTATTGATTTGATTCCCAGGGCCTAGCCAGTTTCTATTCCAGCCTATTGCATGGCTCCAGCGGAAATGATTGAGTTGAGAAGTCAGCTAGATGATCTTTTGTCAAAGGGATTCATCAGGATAATACTTCTTCATGGGACGCACATGTGTTGTTTGCCAAGAAAGCTGATGGTACATTTTAGACTTTGTGTTGATTACAGATGATTGAATCAGCTTATAGTGAAGAACAAGTATCCTCTACTAAGGATTGATGAGTTGTTTGATCAACTCAGTGGATCAAGATTTTTCTCGAAGATCAACCTGAGATCAGGTTATCACCACTTGAAGATTCAAGAAGAAGACATACCGAAAACCGCATTCAAGACTCGTTATAGTCACTTCGAGTCCCTGGTTATGCCATTTGGTCTAACAAAGGCTCCTGCAGTATTCATGGATCTTATTAATAGGATTTTCAGACTTTATCTGGAGCGGTTTATGGTTATTTTCATTGATGACATCTTAATATATTCTAAGACTCGAGAAGAACATTCAGAACACTTGAGGATTATACTTCAAATTTTGAGAGATCATCAATTGTATGCCAAGAGATCAAAGTGTGATTTTTGGATGACAGAAGTGAAATTCTTGGGGCATGTGATTCCTCAAAAGGGTATTCCAGTCGATCCTGCTAAGATGGAATCTGTTCTAAAGTGGGAAAAACTGAAGAATATGACTAAGATAAGAAGTTTCCTCAGTTTAGCAGGCTACTACCGTCGTTTTGTGGAGAATTTCTAGAGAATTGTCTTAGCTTTGATGAAGTTAACAAGAAAAGATGTCAAGTTCATATAGGATGACGATTGTAAAGAAGCCTTTATGGAATGGAAGAAGAGATTAACAACTGCACATATTCTTACTATTCCTAACAGTAATGAACCATATGTTATGTATACCGATGCTTCCAATTCTGGATTGGGATGTGTCTTCATGTAGAATGGCAAGGTGGTAGCTTAAGCTTCTCGTCAGTTAAAGCCATATGCTCTTACCCATGACCTAGAACTTGCAGCGGTGATTTTTGCTCTCAAGATTTGGAGATGTTACTTATATAGTGTGAAGTTTGTCGTATTCTCCGATCACAAGAATTTGAAGTATCTATTCACTCAGCGTGATTTAAACTTGAATCGATGCAGAAATTACACCTAAGACATCATAACATGAGCATTAAGTAGGGAAGATCGTAATGTCATGATCGCAAGGAGGAAATATTATTACAAGCCATGTGAGAGAGGATAAGCGAGGTTGTTCAAGTGAATTCATTTGTACTCAGATATTTTAAGGCTTAATTAGTAAATGCACACTTCCTGTATATGCTGGAAACTACATCGTATCGAGCCTGTCCTATGTCCTACTCTTTTCAAAAGATGTACAGACCATTTTATTTGAATTTTATAGGTGAATCTTTTGAGTCTTGACACGGGTGTGTCTGGTATAGGATTCAAATCCTATTCTACAATTTTCATGTAGATTTTTTCCAACTTTTTGCATGAAACTGTTTCTGAATTTGTAAAATAGGATTCGACTCCTATACCAAACACTCCCTTAGTTATTAATGTCAAAAGTTTAACTTGCACTTGGCTTAATCCAACTTTTTGCATGAAACTGTTTCTGAATTTGTAAAATAGGATTCGACTCCTATACCAAACACTCCCTTAGTTATTAATATCAAAAGTTTAACTTGCACTTGGCTTAAATTTGGTGAAAAAAAGAATGTTTCCTACTTAAAGATAGTTGTTTGTGGTCAAGTAACTAAGCTGTGTCTATATCCCTGTGGAGAACATGTGTGAGGCTTTAAGTATTAATCTCTCTCTTCCAGTCACTGTGAGTGAGTTATAGTCAATTTTTGCATGTGTGAACTGATATACTGTTTTTGTTTCCCCCTGATATTTCAGGGGGTATCAAAATAACTTGCAAACTTCATTCAAGATGTTAATGCATTATCTCAAATGTGTATTAATTTGATCTACTGTTTTTGTTTCCCCCTGATGTTTCTACGTGTAGATGGCAGTGAAGGAACCTTTAATAATAGGCATGAACCAGATCATGTAAGTGTGAACTAGTCTGCAAGCGATCCATAAATCTTTTCCAATCGGCGAACAAATCAGTACAGGAGCTAGGCTGCCATTTTTACTTTTTGAACAAAGGAACTGAAATGTAGAGATCCCTTGGATATGAGATGTATTGTTGGTTATTGTGTATATTCACATTCTTTTGTACCATCTTCTTTTATTGAACTCAAGATTTGAAGTTCATTTGACAAGAATATTGGCCAGAACATATGGATAAAGGGAAGCCCAAAACATAACAACGAATTTCCTTCACAATTTTGGAATACCAATACCAACTTTTCAAGAAGGCGCTAAAATTCTCAATCTGTAATATCAAAACAAAGCTTAGCCTCATCCCACGGAACATTTATCTCAAATTTGTACGCCTGAATCCGTATAAGCCAATATGGGCAAACCACATTTACAAAAACCCAAAAACCTAGCAACATCACAAAAAGCAGCCTATGCAAGGTATAGACCAACCCCAGTGTCACAGTCATCAGGAAAAAGGAAAGCCAAAGGTGCAACCAGATGGAGTACTTATTAATACAGTAAGTCACCAGTGGAGCAAAAAGGAACTCTTGTAGGGAGAATAACATGATAGCAAGCACATGGAGCCTCGACAGAAGACGAGAAGCAATGAAAACAGAGGCTACAACAGAAACGTTTAAAGAGATGCAGCTGATTAAGGTAGTATTTTGAAGCAAACCTGGAGGTTTTATAGTGGATCCTGAGTAATCGCGGAGAAAAAGATGGAGCAAAAGACGTAAAGCAGTTACCTCTCAAATGGAGTCCGAGCTGATTGACCTAGTAAGAGTCTGATAGATGGGAGCTAGAATATACAAGCCAGTAGTGAAAAATAAAACATTGACGAGATAATGCGAGAGAAGCTTGAGAGAGCGCATCTCACCAGTCAACAAAACAACCGTGAAACCAAATCCAAGAAGACCAACGTCAAGAAACAAGAGTGGCATTTCATCAAGAGTTGATCTAAGAGTATAGGTCCAAACCAAGCCAACAAGTGCAACAATACACAAATACTGAGAGATGGACATCGAATCCTGCATCACTTTTAGCATGTTCCTTTTTACAACATTGGCATTCATGACCATATCTTTTAGAAAAGAATCATCAGTGTGGTTGTCATCAAATCCAGGTTGCATCCATCCATATGCAACCTTTCTCCATTTTGGTTGAGCTTGGGATGTTCTCTCAATGATGCTGGTATCCATGATATTCCAAATACTATAATGCAGATATGGTAGCATGAGAGGAGAATTATCAACAAGAGACAAATCTGTCCCTTAAAAAAGCACCACCCTTGTGGAGACTTACCATCCATTCTTGATCATAACATTCAAGAATGGATGGTAACTATTTTCAAATTTATTTATAAACAGAGAAAAAAATATCATTAATGCTGAAACCTTAATTACTTCTTCCACAAATTGTTATGAGAGAAAATATGTAAACCTAAGACATTCATACAAAAGTGCCTGACTGAGCTTGGTTAATAAACATTGCTATCTACAAAGTTTATGTCATGGTAAGCAGAACTATTGCTCGCACACAGCAGACTGGAAGATAGTTTACACATAAAGCCCTGCACATATTCCCCATCAGTATGTGAATACAGCTCACTCTCTTGACCAGAAGCAGCTATCTTAAGAAATAAAAGTCTTACTTTAAGATTTGAGAGGAGCAAAATTAATCTGAAATATTTCTTGTCGTTAACAAAAAATCTGGATTCTGCTACGTCAAAGTTCACCCATGAAATCCTAACAAAATCAGCTTTTATAGTAACTTTCCACTTTTTGTAAACAGGAACTTTCGACAAAATGATCAATGCATCTTTAAAAAAGACCAGAGGTGTAGCTAATAATACGATTAGTAATGGTAATAATACGATTGATGAAAATTCCAACATATTTAGGAACTGAGCATTTACTGAGCAAGCCCTATAATAAGTACATACGTATTACTTGAACAATCTCCTTTATCCTCACATGGAATTTAATACTTCTTCATCATCCATGCCGATCCCAAACGTCACTTTTAAAATCTGACTTTCTCAATTTTCTTATTTTTTTATTGATACGGCATGAAACTCTCTAGAATACCCCTAGTAGGATCCGATTGGGCTAGACCCAGTCAAACTCGACGTTGTTGGCCCAAGATTAAGTAACCCAAGAGGGGGATTGAACTCGACGGTGTTACCCAAGATTAACTAACCCAAGAGCGGGGTTGGATTGAGTTTTAAAAACTTTTATAAACCTTTTCTTGATAAACAAGTAAATTATGCAAGTAATGACAATAACAAGTAAAAATAGTTAAATAGTATACACAAGCCCAATATAAATAAATTAGAGAGATAGGGATAGAGAAATGCAAATACTATTCTTACGAGGTTCAATAAACACGACGGTTTGTCTACGTCCCCGGCTCTTGGCAACCTGCTTCGAGCTTTCTACTATTGCATCAAGAGAATGGGCTTGACCGACCCTTATACACAACAAATGATTTCTCCTTAAGTACACTCATGCCTTTATAATAGCTTTGAATACAACTCTATCATGCCTTACTCGGATTGTTTAGAATGGTGCCAATCTCACTCAAACCGGGTTGTTTATGAATCTGGTGTCAACCTTACCTCACAAATACAATTTTTATTTTTGTTTGTTGATACACTCAACTAGAATCTCTCTTAAGAATATGATTGGTACAAGGTAAGCCTAGAGAGAATAAATGAGAACACAAGATATAATCTAGTTTGACTCAATTAATTTTTGTGAAAAAATAAATTTAAAAGTTTGATTCACAAAAGATGATTTGAACAACTTGAAAGTATGTTTAAAGCATTGTAGGAATGTTCAAAAGTTGTTTCAAGTGTTTAAAAAGCTTCTATATATAGACTTGAAAGAATACTAACCATTTTAGACTATTTGACAAATGTTCTCTAAAGGGTGCATATTTTGAGTATTTGAAACTCCCTCTTAAACATATAAAGGGTGCATATTTTGAGTGTTTGAGTATTTTTGCTCATAGATACCAATTATGAGTACTTTTGCTCAAAAATACCAATTGTATGAGGAAGACATAGAATGAGCATATTGATACTAATTAATTTAAATTAAAAAATAAAGCAAATATAAGATATAACCATAAAATATCCAATAAAAATAAGGAGTTCATATATAGGAGTGCAAACAACTATATCAAAAATATAGAATTCACACATGAAATAACTAAAGAAACACAAGTTCAGAAACGAGCTATGGAGGAGGAAAACGGCTAAAGAAGGATTGTATCATCCTCATCATCTCGTCCTGTTGGTCTTGAATGATTTGGAATTGTCACTCTTGGTTTTGACAGACGGAGTTGACATCAGCTGATAGAATCTGAAAGTGCTTTAACTCAGTGTCATGCAAGTGCTGGATGTCAAGCTAGATGGTGTTGAAGTATTCAGACAGGTTGTTGAAAGCGTCAGTGAAGTCAAATTGTTGTGCAGGGGCCTCTTCAGCATGAGTGCCCTTAGGACAGTAGCTCTAGCACCACTGCCACCAGCTTCTTGTTGAGCACCCGTTCTATGATCTTGTCCTTACGTAGTTTTGGCCACCCATTCATTATTGATGAAATTAAATCCAACGAGACTGAAGGTCTCGTTGTTAATCTCAACGTCAATGGTCTATGGTTTAAGCTTGGCCTCATCGACTAGTGAAATGTTGAAGTGTTGGAAGATAAGAGTAAAGAGAAAACTATAAGGAAGAGAAAGTCTCCTATTTTCTATGGTATTGATCATCTCATGAATAATGAAATAAGGTAGGTTCAACTTCCTCTCAATGAGAATGGAATCAATAAAATCAAGATCACAAAATATGGGTACATCCATATGACCACCTCTAGGGATCATGTTTTGAGACAAAAACTGGAATAGAATCCTAGCCTCAAGAGTAAGATCAGTGACACAAGCTTGGGTTGAAAACTGTCAGGGGAATAGACTTGAAGTAGGGCTTGTTGAGGGTCAAATTCTTCAATCATAGGCCAAGAGTTGGTTATTGGAAACTTGTAACCACCCAAAGGTAAATTCAGAATATCAGCTAGGAGTTGTTCAGTAATTTCAAAATTTATTCCCTTAAGGGAACCATAGATAGCATGTTGACCCCTAGAGATATTGTCATTGACATAGAAACCCCTAACTAGTCTAAGATACCCTGTCTCCCTAATAAAGCAGAATTCAGTCCATCCTATATTCTCAATATAATCAGGAAAATTTACATAAGTTAGGTCTCTAAAATTGAAGGTTCTACCCCAAATAATGCTTTTCTTAGAGAAAATTTCTTTGTACCTAGTCATAAGAGTAGGTGATTCTAGGAGAGGAATATCAAATCTCCCTTTGGTACGTTGTTCAGACTCCTTTGGTCGAATTTCCTAGCCTTTACGCCTTGGCTTTTCCCTTCTAAGAGCCATTGGACCAAAAGATGATAATAGGAAATACAAACACAAAGGAATTTCGGATTCTAGGGTTTGGGAAGGTAAAAAATCTGATTTGGATGACAAAAGAGAGTGAAGAACAATGAGAAATAGAGAAAAAAAAACGATGAAATCAACTCTGATTGGGAGAAAATTGAATGATTTAGAGAGAAAATTGAGTGGGAATGAGAAGAGATAGTTTTAGGGTGAGACAGAGAGAGAGTGTTTTCAGTGGAGAGAATGAGAGGAATGAGTGAAAAAAATTGAAAAAAAACTTAAATGCTCGCGGAACAGTGAGTTTTCGATCGACTGAAAACGTATTTTCGGTTTACCGATTCTGGCAGAAAGAAAAGTGCTTTCCAGAGTACTTTTTTAGTAGACCGAAAATATTTTTGGTCTGCTGATTCCTCTGTTTTTGTAGATTTTCAGTTAAAACCAGTTTAAAATGATGGAAACGGTCAGTAGAACGAAAATATTTTTGGTCTGCCGATTCCTCTGTTTTTGCAGATTTTCAGTTAAAACCAGTTTAAAACGCTGGAAACGGTTAAATCAACAAAGCAAATATTGAGAAATCAGTAATTTAATGACCATACACAGCAAATCAAATAACCTTTAAAAGAAAAAAATCCATAAAGCTCATTAGGATCAATCATGCCAAGTTCTCTACGAATCATGCAAAAACGATCCTCACTAAGAGATTTAGTGAAAATATCAGCTAGTTGTTTTTCTGTGCACACAAACTCAAGTACAATGTCACTTTTTTGCATATGATCACAAAGAAAATGATGTCTAATATCAATATACTTAGCACGTGAATGCAAAATTAGATTTTTGGATAAATTTGTAGCACTAATCTTATCACATTTGATAGGCACATGATTATAATTCATTCCAAAATCTATTAGAGTTTGTTTCATCCAAAGAATTTGAGCATAACAACTACCAGCAGAGATATATTCGGCTTCAGTAGTAGAAAAAACAACTGAATTTTATTTCTTGCTAAACCAAGACATAAGTAAATAACTAAGAAAGCCAACTGGGGCTAGCTCAGTTGGTCCAAGATTTGAGGGTTGTGTGTGTGTGTTTGGGGGGGTCAGGGGTTCAAACCTTGGTAGTGTGTATGTGTGTCATTTTCCTTTAATTTGTAGTAAGTGGTGGTCATTAGTTAAGTCCCACTTTTTTTTTTTTAAAAAAAAGTAAATAACTAAGAAAATGACAAGTGCCACTAGTGCTCTTGCAGTCGATTTGATAACTGGCAAAGTCCGCATCCGAAAAACTAGTAATGTTAAAGTGTGTGCCTTTTGGATACCATAAGGTTCATAGTGCCATGCAAATATTTCAAAATATGTTTTACTGCACTAAGATGTGATTTCTTAGGATTAGATTTAAATCTAGCACATAGACAAATACAAAACATTATATCCGGTCTACTAGCTATTAAGTAAAGAAGTAAGCCGATCATACCTCGATTTTAGTGATATCCACTGCTTTACCATTTTTGTCTTTGTCAAGTTTGATTGAAGAGCTCATAGGTATTTTCATTAATTTGAAGTTCTCCATATCGAACTTTTTTAGCATATCCTTGATGTACTTGGATTGACTGATGAAAATACCTTCTTTGCTTTGTTTGATTTGAAGTCCAAGTAAGAAATTAAGTTCTCCCATCATGCTCATTTCAAACTCATTATGCATATATTTAGAAAATTCTTCATAATGAGAAATATTAGTAGTACCAAATATTATATCATCAACGTAAATTTGGACTATAATCATCTCTCCCGTTTTTCTTTTTATAAAAAGAGTAGCATCCGCTTTTCTTATAGTAAAACCATTTAAAATAAAAAATTTACTCAATCTATCATACCAAGCTCTAGGAGCTTGCTTTAAACTGTAAAGAACTTTTTTCAATTTGAAAATATGATCCAGATACTTATGATTTTGAAAACCAGGTGGTTGGGCTACATATACTTCTTTTAAAATGTATCTATTTAGGAATGCACTCTTAACATCTATTTGGTATAAGATAAAATCTTTGTAACATACAAATGCTAAGAGCATCCTTATAGATTCTAATCTTACTATGGGTATGAAGATTTCTTCGTAATTAATACCTTCTTCTTGATTGAAACTTTGAGCTACTAGTCTAACTTTGTTTCTCACAATCACCCTATGCTCATCTACTTTATTTTTAAAGACCCATTTAGTTCCAATAACTGATTGATCTTTAGGTCTTGGAACTAATTTCCACACATCACTTCTTTCAAATTGATTTAATTCTTCTTGCATAACTAAAATCTATGATTCGTCTTTCTCAGCATCTTTAAAACTTTTTTGGTTCAATTTGAGAGATAAAAGTCTTATTATTGCAGAAATTTCTAAGTGATGCTCTAGTGTTGACTCCTTGTAAGGGGTCACCTAGAATTTGGTCTTTAGGATGAGTATAATTGAATTTTAAATCTTGAGGAACAGTAAGAGTGTTACCATTGTCGCTTTCCTTTTATTCCTTAAGATCTTGTTGTAGTTGAATATCCTTCTCTTCAATTGTTTTCTCATTTGCACTTGGCTCATTTGGGCTTAGTTCCAAAACTACAATATCATCATCATCTAAATTTCTCTCCTCATGGAGAGCATTAGACTCATCAAAAATAACATGCATAGATTCTTCTACTACTAATGTTCTTTTATTGAAAACTTTATAAACTTTACTAGTAGCAGAATAACCAAGAAAAATACCAACATCGGATTTTGAATCAAATTTACCCAAATTGTCCTTTATATTCAGAATAAAGCATTTGTAACTAAAAACTTTAAAATAACCAATGTTGAGTTTTCTACCTTTCCAAAGCTCGTAAGGTGACTTGTTCAAAATTGGCCTTATCATAATTCTATTCACAATATGATAAGCGGTACTAACACTTTCGACCCAAAAATATTTTGGCAAACTATTTTCGTTTAGCATGCTTCTTGCTATTTCTTGTAGGGTTCTATTCTTTCTTTCTACAATTCTATTTTGTTGTGGAGTTTTAGGAGCTAAAAAATTGTAATCAAAACCATTTTTGCAACAAAAAGCTTCCATTTCTTCATTTTCAAACTCACCACCATGATCACTCCTAATAGATGTGATGGTATAGCCTTTTTCATTTTGTATTTTCTTACAAAAGATAGTAAGGATATTTAAAACATCTAACCCAAGTTAATCTTGAAAAATCATCAACTATCAAAAAGCATAGTGTTTTCCACCAAGACTAGCTACTCTTGATGGTCCAAATAAATTCAAATGAAGTAGTTATAAGGGTCTAGAATTAGTAATGGTGTTTTTGGCTTTGAAAGAGTTTTTTACTTGCTTTCCAAATTGACATGTATTACACACCTTGTCTTTTTCAAAAAGCAAATTGGGTAAACTACTAACAAAGTTTTTCTTTGAAAGCTTAGAAATAGTATTCATGCTAACATGCCCAAGTCTTCTATGCCAAAGCCAAGAGTCATCTATTAATATCGAAAAATATTTGTCTTGACTAAAATATTTTTTAATATCAATAGTATAAACATTATCTTTTCTTTCTCCTTTAAAAATGATTTTTTTTGAACAAGTATCCTCAATTAAGCATTTGGAAGGCTAAAAAATGACCCGATAACCTTTATCACAAAATTGACTTATACTAAGTAAATTGTGTTTAAGAATATCAACAAGTAAAATATTTTCTATAATGGGAGAGGAAGTAATACCAGTGTTACCTATACCCAAAATTTACTTTTAGCATTGTCTCCAAACGTGACATGTCCTCCATTCTTTTTTGTAAACGATGAAAGTAAAGAGTAGTCACCGGTCATATGTTTGGAGAATCACTATCTAAGAACCAAAAGTTCTTCTTCTTTTGTACCTATAAATAAGAATCAAACTTTGATTTTTGTTACCTATACTAGTTTGGATCCTTGAGTATTAGTTCTAGATTATTTTGGTATCCAAGCTAGTTTTCCACCAAAATATGCATTCTTCTTTACAAAGCATGAAAAATTAATTTGTCCATCTTGATTGCAATAAGTGCAAGTATGCTTAGTGTCACTTATACTCGCTTTTGCAAAATAATTTTTGAGGTATTTTTGTTTTACAGAAAATTTGTATCCAATACCTCATTTGTCAAAAATGCATTTTTGTCCACCAAGCATCACGTCAAAATTTTTCTTTCCATTTGTAAATTTGTGGATAATTTTAGTCAAGTCAAAAATTTTGTCATTTAAGGAAGAGTTTTTTTCTGACAAAGCATCATAATTACTACAAGATAATTTCACTTCCTTTTCTTTTGTAAACTCTTCAACCATTTTTGACAAATTAAGAATTTTATTTTTGAGAGCATTGTATTAAGTCCATAACATTAGAGTTATTTAGTGCTGTTATGCCTTAAATTTTGCTATGTTCTTATTTGAATTAAGTTGTTTTAGGTATTTTTCTTGTTGTTTTGATGTTTTATTTGTTTATGTTGATAGGAGAATGAAAAAAAATGTTTGATACAAACTGAGATGAATTTGTGACTCACATATAGATTTTTCAAACTATTGTGATCGAAGTTGAATCTAATACGGTCGTAACGCAATGAAAATGAGGCAAATCGGAACTAAAACGAAGAAATGGCGTACCCGGAAAACTGAGGCACCAAACTAGCGGAAACGTGGCACTGGGGAGCCAAAAAGTGGCCCCGCAGCGCCAAGTCTCGGGAATTTTCGGTGCTACAGTGCTAAAAATGGCACTGCGGTACCACCCACTGCGTCTTGAGTCAATAATTAATGGCCGAGATCAACTTTTTGATAATCCAAGGGTCTAAATTCATCCTGCCTTAGGTTCATACGAGCCACCTCTTTAAAACCCTATATTTGGGGTTGAAAGAGGTATATTGGGATGGAGAGAAAGAGGGACGGAGGTAGCCATGGAAGGAGAGGAAGAAGACGAAGAAGAAGAAGATTATAAGCTCCAAGCCTCCATTTCTTGATTTCTTCCCCAATATCAACACTTTTTTTTATTCATATCATCTTTTTTTTTTATTTTCTTATGAGTTTTTCATTGTATTTTTAATATTTAGAGAGTGATATTGTTAACAGCAAATCTTTGAGGGAGGATTCAAGAGAGCAAAAACCAAGTTTGGAGGAGGAGATTGACAACCTCCACGAATACCTTTAAGCTCTTCAAAGAGGGAAAATTCTAAAACTCTTTTCTCTTTGATATTTTGTATTTCTCAAATTTATTGTATTAAAATTTTATTGTTCCTAATTTATACCATGAACTAAATTCCTTTTTGTCTAGTTTTACTATGTGAACTAACTTCGATTCTTTTATTTGTTTATTTCTCTTCTCTTTTAATTAATCAAATTCATTGTTGAGTTATTTATTTTACCTCATACTTATTGCTTCTATTTTACTGTTCACTAAATAGATTGTTGAGTGAAACTTTTATGAACCTGGGAAGGGAAATTTTAGTTTAGACATAGGTAGAATAACATAAGATCACCTAATGTGGGGTGAGTTTGCATAGGATAGGAATATACCTATGTGACTTGTGCAACTTTTGTATGAGAATAACTAAACTTAATGAATCTAGTCAATTTATGTTAGAAGTAACATATTAGCTTGTCTAGATGTTTTCACTTATGTCTTGAAAAGGAATTTGTGAATACATTCGAATTCTCGGTTGACAACTCTAATGAATTAATTAATTTAAGAGAAAAATCGGGAGATTGTGTGTTTAAAGTATGGTTGGGAAATTAGTAAATCTAGATATTTTTCTTATTGTTTATCTTTTACATATTTTGCATGCTGGTTTAGTTACTTTGTTTTATTTCTCTAAAAACTATATTTCGGTTGTTTGGATAAAGTTAGAATTGACCAATTTTAATACTTAGCTTAGACTTAGTAATCAATCCTTGTGGATTCGATACTCTACTTCTATATTTGTATTACTTGTGACTGTGAGCACTTGCATGGGAGTGTGTGAGTATCATTTATAGTTGCACATTCCAACCAACACATTGTTCTTGAAAATGAGTTTTTCATAGTTTTTGTGTAAATCATTGAAATCACTCAATAAATTTTCATATGATAAATCACAATCACTATGATTCTCACTAAAATCACTACTAGTACTACTATCATCATGAAATTCACTTTTAGGTTCAAGTGAGCTTACCTCATTTTCTATTGCCATGAAGCACATGTTGGTAATTTCTTCTCGTTCTTCTCCTTCGGATTCTTCTTCTTCACTATCACCCTAAGTGGCCTTCATTGCCTTCTTCTTCATTTTTTTTTTCATTGGACATTCATTCTTCATGGGACCCGGCTTCTTGCATTCAAAGCAAGTGATGGGATCATCCTTCATTTTCTTCTCTCGAAAGTCATTGCCTTTGGTGTTCTTCTTGAAATTCTTCTTTTTGAAATTTAAGTACTTCTTGTACCTTTTGGTAAGTAAGGCAATGTCTTCTAGCTCACTATCCACAAAGTCATCTTCTTCCTCATTGCTTTCTTGTGTAGCGGCTTTAAGAGTGATTTCTTTCTTTTTTTTCTCCTCCTCTTCATCGTCATTTGTTTCCTTCATAAGGATCTTAAGGGTCATGAGAGAACCCATAAGTACTTTAAAGGGAAGTTTGCTAAGGTCTTTCGCTTCTTGAATAGCAACCACCTTGCTTCTATATGCTCGTAGAAGACTTCTAAGGATTTCGCTCACCAACTCATCATTTAGAAATATTTTTCCTAGAGTACTAAGAGAGTTAATAATAGTTGTGAATTTAGTAAATATTTGTAAAATATATTTATCTTTTTCCATTTTAAACAACTCATAGTTTCTAGTAAAAAGATTGATTATAGTTTCTTTCATGGAGCTAGTTCCTTGATAAGAGACTTCTAATATGTTCCATAGTTCATGAGCATTTCTAGCTTTCTCAACATTATTATAAATTTTTCTATCTAAACCACACATAAAAATATTTCTAGCTCTACCGTTTTTGGTAAAGTTGATTTTATCTTTTTCATCATATTCTTCTATGTTTTTTTCAACTTCTCAACCATCAATCATTTTTATTATTTTCAAATAGCCTTTAGTGACAATATACCATAAATCAAAATCAATAGACCTAAGGTAAATGTCCATACGACTTCTCCAATAGTTAAAATCACTTCCACTGCAAAATGATGATTTGGATGGAGACAACCCCTGATATTGAAAAGAAAAGTTGGCTGGGCTAGCCATCTCAAAAACAGTTAAGTTTTAAAAATTTGAGCACCAAACTCTGATACCAATTGTTAGCTCAAGATTAGCTAACTCAAAAGGGGGGGTGAATTGAGTTTTAAAACCTTTTGCAAATCTTTTCTTGATAAATAAGTAAATTATGCAAGTAATGACAATAACAAGTAAAAATAGCTAAATAGCATGCACAAGCCTAATATAAATAAATTAAAGAGATAGGGATAGAGAAATGCAAATACTATTTTTATGAAATTCAACAAATACGACGTTTTATCTACTTCCCTGGCTTTTGGCAACCCGCTTCTAGCTTTCCACTATCGGATCAAGAGAATGGGCTTGATCGACCCTTATATACAATAAATAATTTCTCCTTAGGCACACTCACACCTTTATAATAGCTTTGAATCTGGTTCTATCACACCTAACTCAGATTGTTTAGACTCTTGTGCCAATCTCACCTAAACTGGGTTATTTATGAATCCAGTGTCAACCTCACCTTGCAAATACAATTTTTGTTTTTGTTGATACATTCAACTAGAATTTCTTTTAAGAATATAATTGATACAAGGTAAGCCTAGAGAAAATAAATGAAAATACAAGATATAATCTAGTTTGGCTCAATTAATTTTTGTGAAAAAGTAGATTTGAAAGTTTGATTCACAAATGATGATTTGAACAACTTGAAAGTATGTTTAAAGCATTGTAGGAATCTTCAAAAGTTGTTTCAAGTGTTAAAAAAGCTTTTTTATATAGACTTAAAAGAATACTAGCCGTTTTAGACTGTTTGATAAACAATCTGCCATTTTCAATGGACCAAAAATTAACTTTCGGTCGACTGTAAATACTAGCCATTGAAAGTGCAGTTGTAATGGTCAAATTTTGAAAATTTGTCAAAAATTGGACAGAGAATCGGTAGACTGAAAATCACAGCCGGTCTGCCGAAAATACCTGAGAGCAATTTTTAAATTTTATTTCAAGTCTTTTTCAATTATTTCCAAAATATCACTTCATATGTTGATTTTTTATGTAATAGGGAAACTATAGAAATTCATAAATTAATTTAGAAGTTTGTCTAAAATAAATTTCTTATTTTAATTTAAGATAAGTAAGTCTGACTGTATTAATTTGAAAATTTCTAATTTTATAAAAAATTTGAGCCATTAAAATCATATTAAGTGTAAACAATTATTCAAGTACAAGAACTAAGTGTATAACCTTTGCTAGTTTATGCCTTGTAATCTTGAACTTTGTCTTTAAGCTCTTTTCCATAATTCATCTTGAATGTCTTATAATCCTTTCAATTTAACTTGCTATACACTCAAGTAGATTATTAGTTCTTAATCATATATTTGTTGACTTCAAAATATGAGAATAGGATTGATGATATAAAGCATGACTCAACAGATGGGCCCATCAAGTTCGATAGAGATTTCTGCCAAATCGTAATTTTTCGGCCGGAAAATTGCGATTCCAGGCTTAAAATTCGTATTCTCATACTTGAGTTCAATTTAAATTTTCCAAATATGAAAAATTCAGACTATAAACATGATTGCCCAGACATTAAATCTTGATTATCTAAGAAAATTTTGTGATAATTTTGAAAGTTTTGGGGAAATGGCATGATTGAAGATATAAAAGTTTCATTAAAGAGAAAATTATTGAGCTAATTTTCACTTTTAAAAGATTATGGTCCTAAAAACATGTCATTTAAGTTTAAATAACTAAATGGTCCCTTCTACAACGATGTGAATTTGGGGGCTAAAGTGCACAACAGATCTTGGGCTATGAAGTGTGCACGTGCAACTTAGGGAAATTGACATAAATGGTAGTAATTTTGATTAAAATAAATTTTTTAAGAGCATTTTAAAAAATTGACTTTTCTAGTAGTATTTTGGCATTTTGTGACGCTATGTGATGGATGGTAATACAATTTATAACTACTGATTATTTTTAAAAAAATCATGATTTTGTAGTCACAAATTAGGAGTCACATAATTTTGTGACACTACTAAAATTGTAAATTTAAAAAAGACTGCTATAAAAGTCATTTTATGCCAAATTAGTACTACACAAGTTATTTTTCCTGCAACTTATCGCATGACACAATCACATGACTCGGCATATAATTAGGTTGTGGACTCTTAGGCCTATTTTTTCAAACACAACACCAAAAATACAGCTTCCAAAAAATAATTATTTTTCTGTACGATTTTTACATTATGTTTGGTAGGAGGGCTGAAGAGTAAAGGGGATAGATAGATTAAGAAGGAATGGGAGAATGAGGGATGGAAAGGACATAACTCTCCTTTTGTTTGGTAAAGTGGAAAGGAGACATGATAGTTATCTATCCTTTTGTTTGGTATTAGAAGGAGAATTGAAGGGATGGATAGAGAGTTATCATAATATTAATATATTACTCATTTTTATGATTTATTATATTTGTTTATAGTTATATATAAATATCTTTATCTTCCTTCAGTTAAAGTTTATATGACTCAAAAAAAGTGATTTTTCTTTTTATTATTTTATTTTTGTAGAAAGTATGAAAAAATATATATTTATATAGTTTTTACTATTATTATTATTATTATTATTATTATTGTTATATGTATAGTTTAGAATTTCTCGACTAGTTTGAATATATATAATAATATTGATTAATTTGACGTCTTTAAAAAAAATAAAAATAAAAACTTATAAAGGATAAATCATGATAACAAAGGGATGTACATATATATATATATATATCTATACAACACAATTTTGTGCAAAATATTTTATAATGCATCACATAAATTTAATATCTAAACACATTTCATTTAATTGTCAAGAATTTCATCACTTCGAACTCTATATTCATCATACAAAAAATGGTATCATTTTAACCATGGGTATCTATCATATATCAAAAGAAGTCATATATCATCTTCTACTTCCTTCTCTAAATCTATCACTTTCCCAATCACATAAACAGTCAGTCATAGTTAGTATATGTCAAAGGATATCATAAAAGAAGTCATCTTAATTTCTTTCTTTCCTAATTTTTCTTCCTATATATAGTAGTTGTATATATCTATACATATATCAAAAGCATATATATATATAGAATGCCAATTCAATAGGTCTTTTTTTTTTTTTTTTAACCTATGTGTAGGTATTTTTTTTTAGTTGTTGGATCATCATCTAATGGTGATCCAACAACTATAATGAAGTATATGAAAAAATGTGTATCATTAATACTATTTATTTCTCTTATTTTTTACTATAAAAAATAAACATGATAAATTTTCATTGACCAAAATTATACCTATGTATAAGTTAAAAAAAAAAAATACCTACTAAATTGGTGCCCATATATATATACATATACATATATATATATATATATTGTCATATTACACTTGACTACTAAAGAATAACCATAATGATGTCAATTCAAATTCTTATTACTTGGATGCGTCATCTTCAAAAATAATTCATATCATCGTGAACTTGGGATTGCAAAGAAGCCTCTTGTTTCTGTAACAGATTTGGCTAGGGACAAAAATGCTTCAAGTTGTAGATTGTCAGGAACCAATCTTCAACAATTCTGTATAAATCTTATCTTCTTCATATATTCGTGGTCATGCTTTTTCAAAAACAACAATTCCTTTTTTAGCAATAATATTCCCTTCTTTTATCACATCAGCTACATTATTCATACTAGAATGGATCATCTCAACGTGTCTTTCAAGTGCATCTATCTTAGATACTTTTCTTTTAAGTCCTTTGGATGAGTTTGTACCTTGTGAATTATATATTCTGAAGATTGTGGGTTAAAATTATCACAACTTATCTCGTCCAAACAATCAAGATCTACAAACTTTTTGAAATTACTCTCTTTTTCCTATTGTTGGATCTTTTCCTTTGTGCTTACAATTATAACACCCTCTCCACTTGTTCTATCTTTTACAAAAAGATCTAATAATTTGTCATAATTTTGAATTTTATTCACCCTCTATTTCTTTTGCATGGGTTTGGACTATATTCATATTCAAACAAGTATCATATATTCAAATAAGTATTATATATTGCTAGCAGTAAAGTAAAAAAATCATAAGCTTTTTTACTTGAATGGTGAAACTAATTTTTTAATTTAATATATAATAAGTTTAAATGAATTACTCAATAAGAGCAATCCAAACTTCAGGCTCTATTTCAAATATCTAGTAACTGGACTCCACAAAAATCCACTCAAACTTTGAAATGATTATAATATGCATTAAAGTTAATCTTTAAGGTTTTGATACGGTTTTTCAAATGATCTTTTTCAAAAGGATATTTGAGTTCCTCTCAACAAGTTTTCAGAATATTATTATAAGTAGTTGCTGTAAAAGTTTCATCAACTCTATTTCCATTAGCTTGTAGCTCTAATAATGCATCAAGTAGTATTACATCTGTTGGTGTTTTTGCCCTAAGAGCAAAATGTAAACAATGACTTGCTAATAAATAAATATATTTGATTTTTTATTTGCTTGTATATATTATTTA
>JXTC01000095.1:926597-940595 GCA_002914845.1 Trema orientale | reverse complement strand
TGCTCTAGGCCATCAATGGCCGCCCATAAGGCTTTCGTTCCATGTTCATCATCACTGGAACGATGCTCAGCTTCACCAATGGTAGTCATCGGATCCATCAGGAGGGAAGTAATTATAGATGTCTGCGACATTGAAGACGGGAGAAATTTGCCACTCCGGAGGAAGATCGATGAGACAAGCGTTCGAGCCGAGACATTTCTTGATGGCAAATGGACCAAATTTCCGAGACTGAAGTTTGTGATAGGCACCAGTTGGAAACCGTTCTTTGCGGAGATGTATCATAACCAGGTCACCAACGTTAAACTCCTTGGGATGGGGGTAACGATCAGCCGATTGTTTATAAGTTGCAGTGACAGCTTCCAAATGCTGGCGCACAACAGAGTGGTCATGAAGGATTCATTCAGCAAAGTGGTCGGCAGACATACTGTTCGACTTGGGCAAGGCAATGAGGTCAAGAGTATGGTTGGGGAGCTTCGTGTAGACCATGGAGAATGGGGAACGGCCAGTTGAACGATGAACCATGTTGTTATAAGCAAATTCAGCTTGAGGCAGAGCGGTGTCCCACAGATTATGTTTGTCTCCCCCAATGCTTCGAAGCATGGCACCTAAGGTACGGTTCACAACTTCGATTTGGCCGTCCGTCTGCGGGTGGTAGGCACTACTTAATTGGAGAGCTATATCAAATCGACGCCAGAGCACACGCCAAAAAATGACTGACAAATTTCACGTCTCGGTCGGAGGTGATGGTACGAGGAATCCCATAAAGACGCACAATTTCTCGAAAGAACAAGGTGGCAACATTGCTAGCATCGGCGGTGCGCTTACAAGGGATAAAATGGGCCATCTTAGAGAATCGATCAATAACGACAAAGATAGAATCAACATGGCGAGTAGTACGGGGTAGACCGAGGATGAAGTCCATCGAAACGTCTTCCCAAATATTTTCGGGGATGGGTAGTGGTGAGTAGAGACCGATGTTTTGACTCGTGCCCTTAGCACATTGACAAGTAGAACATCGTTGCACATAGCGGAAGATATCGCGGCGTAAATACGACCAAAAGAATCGAGATTCAATAGAAGCAATTGTTTTGTCCCGACCGAAATGAGCTGCCAGGCCGTTTCCGTGTAGCTCCCGAATGACATGTTCACGCAGTGATGTTTGAGGAAGGCACAATTAGACCCCTTTGAAAAGATATCTATGCTGTACATAGAAATCTTGATAAGTAACTGTTGGTGCACAATGAGCCCAGACTTCCTTAAAATCAAGGTCTTCTTAATAGAGATCTTTGATTGAGTCAAAACCCAGAACTTCGGTGTGTAGAATGGTTAAGAGTGAGCTGCACCGGCTAAGTACATCAACCACCCTATTTTGATGACCTTCCCAATGTTTAAAAACAAAGGTGAAACGCTGTAATTAAAGAACCTATCGAGCATGCATCCAATTGACCGATTTTTGTGAGTTTAAGAACTTGAGTGCTTGATGATCACTGTGCAAGATAAACCCATTCTGTAATAAGTAGTGCTCCCAATGTTGCAATGCTCAAACTACTGCATATAACTCTTGTTCATAGGTGGTCCACTTTTGGCGCGCTTCGCTGAGTTTCTCACTGAAGAACTCAATGGGGCGGCCTTCTTGCATTAAGACCGCTCCGATTCCCAGCATGGATGCGTCACTTTCAACCTCAAACACCTTGCTAAAATCAGGAAGGGCAAGTACAGGTGCTGAGATAAGCTTTTCTTTGATGATGCGAAAGTTGGCTTCTTGTTTCGAACTCCAAGCAAAATTACCAGCCTTGAGGTAGCTAATTATAGGCGCCATAATGGTACTGAACCCGCGAATAAACTGTCGATAGAAGGTGGCAAGTCCATGAAAGCTGCGGATTTCATTTACATTTCTCGGTGTGGGCCAATCTTTGATTGTTTAGATTTTGGCTTCATCAGCTTTGATACCCTGTGAACTTACAATGAATCCAAGAAAGAGGAGGTGGTCAACCATGAAATCACACTTTTTAAGGTTTAAATAGAGCTTGTTCTCTCAGAGGGCCATCAAGACACTCCACAAGTGCGCTAAATTATCAGTCTCTGTTTTGCTGTATATTAGTATATCATCAACGTAGACAACCACATATTTACCAATAAATGGTTTTAAAACCTGGTTCATGAGGCGCATGAACGTACTGGGGGCATAGCTGAGGCCGAAAGGCATGACAATTCGTAGAGTCCTTCTTGAGTCTTAAAAGCAGTCTTCCACTCATCTCCAGGCTTGATTCGAATTTGATGATACCTGCTACGTAAGTCAAGTTTGGTGAAAACCTGTGAAACAGCAAGCCGGTCAAGCATGTCATCCAAACGAGGTATTAGGAAACGGTACTTTATCTTGATCTTATTAATTGCTCTACTATCGACACACATACGCTAAGTACCATCCTTTTTGGGAGTCAATAATGCAGGTACAACATATGGGCTTAAGCTAGCTTGGACTAGCCCCTTTTGTATGAGTTCATCAACCTGTCCTTGCAATATGCCATGCTCTTTAGGTCCCATATGATAATGAGCGAGATTAGGAAGGTGAGCACCTGGTATAAGGTCAATCTGGTGTTAGATGTCTCTCATGGGAGGTAGTGTGGAAGATAATTCAGTCAGGGTAATGTCACTAAACTCGGCTAAGAGTTGAGTAACCAGTGGGAGAATTTCGGTGGTTCTAGAACTAGCCTCTTTCAATATGATAACAAGGATAGTTTGGCATTCTTTAAATTGGTGGCGAAATTCGGGTCCACTGACAATAAAAAGTTGGGTGTTATTACCCTGGGAAGTACTCGGTTGTTTAGAGGCCATAGGAAGAAGCTTTATAATCCGTGGTCCCTAACGAAACTCGTAAGTGTTTTCTCTCCCATAATGTATAGCATCCACGTTGTATTGCCAAGGTCTTCCTAGTACTAGGTGGCATGCATCCATATCAAGCATATCGCAAAGCACCTCATCTTTGTAGTTCTTTCCAATAGAAAAAATAACACGGCATGATTCGGTAACATGATCTTCATTCTTTTTTTTTATCCAGCCTACTTTGTAGGGTTTAGGATGTTTTTCGGTTAGAAAGCCAAGAGCTCGAACCAAACTCTTCGATATCACATTTTCACTGCTCCCACTGGTAACGAGTCCGAAAGAGCTTGTGCTTCTGGCTTTGAGTGAGCTGACGAGGGGCCAATAACAACTTCTGTACGATACAAATTATAGGGTCTCTAACATCACATTCAACCAACTCCACATCAGGGGTATCATCTCGCACATACTCAAGGTCTTGCTCATCAGAGACTTCTTCGGTCACATTAACAAAACATCGCAGGGAACACTCATTTGACTTGTGCCCAAGTTGGTTGCACTTGTAGCACCGGATTGGTGGTGGTTTAGCATATGGGTTTGGAGGGAATTGGCCAATTTGGTTTGTGGTTGGGGGTGGCTAAGTATTAACAGAACTTGAGCTCTTTGGTCTGGCCTTTGGCGTAGGTTTTGGTGGGTTGGGTTGTGATAGGGTCATATTTGTAGGGGTAATTGAGGTGATAGGTGGAGTGGTTCTTGGATTGAAGGGAGCTCGGGAGTGATTTCTAGTGAGCTGGTTCTCAATTCTCTGTGCCTGGGTGACTATTTCATTCAATGTTTGATTAGCTTTAATTTCTAAATGATCACGAATCATTTCCTTTAAACCACAGATATATCGAGATACCGTATGGACTTCAGGTTCCTGCAAATCGATGCACGGTTCGACTCCTCTGATTGCACATCTGAAATTGGCAGTACAAAATGTGTTCAAAATCATCAGGTAGGAATCGTTGCTTCATTAGATTTCGCAGATGGTACCAGGTACGGATAGCTGGCCGACTGGCTCGCCGTCGACTAAGGGTCAGTTGATCTTACTAAGCGGTTGCTCCTTCCTTAAATTTGTAAACCACCATTTTAACTTGCTTATCATCATGCACATCTGTATATTCAAAGAAACTCTCTACTGTGCAAATCCAATCAAGAAATTCTTCGATTCCACAAGTTCCATCAAAAGTAGGTATATCCATTTTCAGTTTATAGTCATAAGATCTGGGATTTGGGACATAACTATACTATGGTGTGGTTGCAATCCATGCTTCGAAATTGTCATCTGAATCAGCTCCTGGTGTGCGTCACATCCCTCGCCTCTCAAGTTCATCATCTGAGTCGTCAAAGTGACGGAATCGACCCAAGCTAGGTAGTTGACCCCTTTCGCATTGGTTCACCGCCCGATCTCGAGGAATTTCTCGATCTCGGCCTCGGTGTTCCGTGTGTTCTGTTATTCTTCCATCTCTGATTTTCCTTAGTACCGTGTGCATCTCACGCGCAAAAGTATCAAACTGCTGCTGACTTTCACGGGCAAAGTTCTTAAATCGTTGCTCTAGGCCATCAATGGCCGCCCATAAGGCTTTCGTTCCATGTTCATCATCACTGGAACGATGCTCAGCTTCACCAATGGTAGTCATCGGATCTCGAAGGGGAATCTTCGGCTCCGAATACCACTTAATGGAGTGAGCGCATAGGAAGAAGAAAACCCAGTAGGTAGAATGGAGCAAGCTGCTCCCAAAAGGATAAAATCAATTAACAGAATTTTCGGTTCTAAGGTCAACGACCTCTTTCTCAATACAATTCCCAGCTTATATACTGAGTCTAAACTTGCTAACCGACAAAAGAGCCTAACGGCCCAAAAGAAAATAAAAACAATAAAAGAAATGACACTACACCTATTCCAAGCAAAACGACATTAGCAAAACAACCAGTAAATAAAAATGTGCAGAAACAACAAAACGAAATGGTAAAAGACCCTGCTGCATCAAGGGAAGAGGCACCCAGTGTAGTTTCCTCATTAATTATAAATATCCCACTTCATAATCTCTTACAAAACCCAAAATAGGGAAAGCCTGCAACTTTACATAAAACGCATCATTTTGTCTTTGGGCTTTCGAAATAAAGCCCAAAACATATAACAAACGATAATAAAGAAATAAATAAATAAAACAAATAACAAGCAGCTATCAAAACGATAATTTAGCTCCTTGTCAAAGACATCCCCTGCTCTTCTTCTATTTCTCCTGCATCACACTCCCATATGTGCTCTGAACATTTATATATTTTGAAGCTTCTTTTTTTCTTTCTGTGAAGAGAAAAAAAAAAAAACAGAAAATACAATTAAAGAAGTCTTCTTGCTTCGGATTTTAGTGGTCTCTTTGTTTTTTAAATTTGTAGGAAGCTTTTTAGTTTCCATTAGTACCTACAAAGTGATTAAACAAGTTGTTAATTATGAGAATATTTTGTCCCCGCCTACATATTGATTGGTACGTGACAGGGGCAATCAGTATAGCTAAGGAGGAACATTAATATTTATATTTTATAGCTCCACCTGTCCTTCAATAATAAAGCACACACTCTGTCTCAAGCCGGAATGCAACGAACAATTGAAGCAAAATACCAAATCAAGGAGAAAAAAAATACATATCTGTAAAATATATAGAAGTTTGACTTGTAACGATTAATTAGCATTTTAATTGTAGTTTTATAGGTTAAGCAGAATAAAATTAATTACAATTAATATCGCAATATTTTATTCCCACGTTCCTACTAGCAATATCGGAAGCCGACAAAACCCAACAAACTAGCTTAGCTTTCCCTCCCCCAAAACAAAACTTAGTATGTGTTGCCGCCCCCTCCCCCGGCAAAAAAATTATATATAGTGTCATTAGTCTAAACTGAAGAAATATGGTTGTAGTAAGATATTTACTATGTATTCAAGTATCTTCATGGGGGTGGTACTTGTCAGAAGAATAAAAGCTTAAAATCAACTAATTGGGAAACATCAATAATCATACAAATTATATAGGTACAATTAATTTTCTTTCAATTATTATGCCTCTTAAAATCACAGGGCATTGTACACGATGCATAGTTCTTCGCTGGGGAATCAATATCTGAGTGACCAGGCAACCGCAAATAAATTAACAATTATATATTTTATTATCTCAGCAAAATAATAATAATATATATGATAAATATTAATTCTATATTGATTAAAGCATACAGATACATAGCTAGTCAGCATACGTCTCTAAATTATGTGAACCCATATCGTGAGGATCTGCCGGTGGGTATTATATTTTAGAGTTCTATGTTTTTCCAAGTTGTCATTAGTTTTTTGTTAATTTCTTGAGCTAACACGTTTGTTTAATCATGAGTTGGTCAGTCAACTTCATGGAAATAAGACTATTCAACAAAATATTGAAATTTTATTATTATTATTTTTTTATAAGACTTATCTTGCATGGAATATATTTTTCCAAACAAGGTCAACTCGTACTAATTATTTCTCGCTTTGCGGGGTAGGAACCCTACACATGGAATGGGAATTGAAAGGTTAGTTCAATGAGCCAGTCAATAAAAGTCGACCTATCAATTACAAACAATTTATTCTTTCTTTCTTCTTTGTTTTCATTTTCATGTTTCTATTGACTAGCTAGTACTATTTATACATCGTTTACTTATTGATTTCGTTACCGGAACGAATTCATAGAAAATATATATTCCGGGAAAAGAATAACTAGACTCGTATATGTTCATATTAATAATATCATAATATGAGGCTTAATAAAAAATTAGTACGATTAATCAAATTATATTCCTAAAATTAGTTAAGCATAAATCAAGAGACTTGCTTTTAAAAGATAGTTAGAACAATAATTGAGTGATATCGAAATGGGTTTCAGTACTACCCTAATTCTGATCTCTCTTCCCTTTCTTCTTCAATTCTTGCCCGGTATGGCTTCGAATATTATCAATTACTATTTTTCTTGTTTCTATTTTACATTTTGTTTGTCACATATGTTAATTAATGTGTTCAAAATTTCTAATGTCTATGCTATGCTCTAATTATATTTCTAATTTACATCCATGCAGGCACAAATTCAGCTACGTTCACAATCATTAACACTTGCAACTACAACATATGGCCGGCCATTCTATCAAACCCCGGTTCACCGCCACTTTCTCCGGCCGGCTTCATCCTCAGCCCGGGCGACTCGTTGGCCATCTCCGTACCATCTACTTGGTCCGGCCAACTGTGGGGCCGAACCCAGTGCGCCGCCGACGCCGCCGGAAACTTCACATGCCTCACGGGCGACTGCGGCACCTCCGCCGTGGATTGCAGCGGCGGACAATTATCTCCGCCGGCCACAACGGCGGACTTCACCCTGACTGATAGTGGGCCCAGTAGCTATCTCGTCAGCGTCGTCGACGGCTACAACCTTCCGATGATGGTGGTGCCGCAGGGAGGGACCGGAAGCCAAAATTGCGGGACCGTCGGATGCTTCATTGATTCCAACTCGGATTATTTTCCTCAGGAGCTCCGAGTTACGTCCGGCGGCGCCGGTAATGAAACCGTGGCCCTAAAGAGCGCTTGCGACGGCGCGTCGATGGCGCCACCTAATTGTAACCCTAATTCTAACACGGATTTATTCAAGAAATCGTGCCCTCAAGCTCAAACATCTGCTAATGATAACAGTAGCAGCTTTACATGCCAATCTGCGGATTACACCGTCCATTTCTGTCCTTCCAGTTTCCCATCCACTGGCGGTACCGGGTAAATAAAATCCTCCTAATGAACTTTTTTTTTTTTTTTTTTTTTCTCTTTCTGTTGGACTATGAGCTACAAGCCTCTTACAGGTATCTCTTATAATTAAGTGACCATGGTTAAGATTTGAATAATCACATAATGATATGCACCAAGACTAATCCCCAGATCTCTCTAAAAAAAAATTGGTAATGCCCAGGTGTTGTATAAGAGAAGTTTTGTTAGCTTACAATTGGTATAAAGATTGAATATATATCGTAGCATTATTATGTATTAACGTTTTTTTAATTGAGTGAGAACAAATGATCAATTGGAAGGATTTAATATTTAAATAATTTATGAATGCACTTTTAAAATTGTTACATGTTATATTCATATTTCACGGTACAATAATAGTAACTTTTTTCATGCCATACTTAGGGCTATGTTTGGTAGGGAGAAAAAAAAATTGTATAGAAGGAAAAAGAAAGTATCCTTTCTCTATAATTATTTGGTACATAGATGAGAAAGAAAACTAGTTGATTTTAAAATGATTATTTTATTCTCAATATAATGATTTTAAATTAGTTTGCAAGGTTAATTTTTTTTTTAAAAAAAAAAGTGGAGCTTAACTAATGACCACCACTTACTACAAATTTAAAGAAAAATAACTCACACACTCTTCCAAGGCTTGAATTTCTGACCCTCCCAAACTCATACACACATCCCACAAGCCATGGACCAACTGAGCTAGCCCCAGTTGACAAAGTCATCATCATTCAGATCAACAACACCACTTTAAAATGACTATTTTATTTCTTTCATTAGCTAAAGTTTTTTTTTTTTTTTTACTTTTCTCTCCAATTTAGAGGCGAAAAATTTAGTAGGCCCTACCACATTTTTTTCCCCCCTCTCATTTTCTCCTTCATTTTATCTTCCTTTCCCTTTTCCTTTCTACCAAACAATCAATTTTTTTATTTTCCCTCTCTTTTTCTCTTACTCTTTCTTTCTATCTCCCTTTTCCCTCCAACCAAACATAGCGTTAATTTATTCTCATAGTAATTTTTTATGGATAATACTAGGTGTACCAACATTGTTACCAAATTTTTAATACCAATACATGTGGTATATGAGTTGGCATTATTCAATTAGTGTATTAGAATTTACCACAAATAAATTAATCATATTCACCAATTGAATGATGCCAATTCACATGCCACATATGTTGGTATTAAAATTTTAGTACAAAATTTTGGTATACCTAACATTATTTATTATATATATATATATATTCTCATAGCATTGAACCTTAATAAATTTTTGAAAAACTGTTTTTTTTTTTTTACTCTTGATTTCTATTATTAAATTAAACAAAAAATACTAAAGATCACTAAGATGCATGAAACTTTATCACAAATTTGAGAGTTGCTACACTTGATTTCAAATTGAGAGATTAAAACAAGACTATGATAGTAGCTTGTTAGGGATCCCAATACAGCAATTAATCCTATGTATATAGCTATATCTAGTTGATATTATATAATGGTACATTTGAATAAAATAATGATCCTAACGAATTAGCTATTCCCAACTTGATGCGTGGCAGTGATATTATTCCACAAGATCAGAACAATAACAATGGACCGTCCGATGGGCTTTATGGGAAGAAAGAAGTGAACTCAAGTTTTATAATTGGAGTCGGTGTTGCGGCTGCAGTAATAGGGATTGTGTTGATAATTTGGATATGGCGTCGCTGCTTAAAATCCAAGTGCGAGCTTCATCCATGCACCTGCACTTGTTGTAACTTATTCTCATGTTCTATCTGTATTGATCATAAATAAAAGTAACTAAGCCTAGCTGGCTAGAATAATTTTGTTTAGTTCATTTTACTTTTGTTCAAATTTGGAAATTAAGAAAAAATGTTGTTAGTTACTTAAATTTGTGGACTTAAATTAGCTGTTTCTTGTAATTACTTCACAGAAAATTTATTTGCTACTTCTGGCGGTACCGTTACTGATTCATCTACATGACTAATTATATGTAACTGAGGTTTTAAAATAAACAATTAAGTGAATAAATTAATTGCAATGTTTTGAATCTTAAGCTATTACTTAGAAGTTGATTATATATGGCCTCGGGTCTGAGCTTTGGTTTGCGGATATATTTTCATACCGTCAAGGAAGAATTCACAAAAAGAAATTGCGTCGATAAAATTAAATGTCGTTTTTCCGATTCGTTGTTGTCCGCGAGGACATTGTCGTGTTGATTCCAAATTCCAGTACATGGGTCACTTCAAGAAATTTACGTGTTGCTCTACTGTTGAATGTTGATTGACATCTACGAGGTATTCTGTCGCTTTTCGATATGTTGTCGTTTTAAGTGTTTAGTCGTCTCTGAAATTCATTGTCGTTTTTGGCTCCATCTGTCTTTTGTTGTATATGCTGCCGTTTTCAATAATATTGCCGTTTTCCAACGCCTGTCTCGTTTATTATATATGTTATCAACAGAAATATTGTCGTTTAAAGTTATACAATGTCGTTTCAGAATATAGTGGTTTATACAAAATTTATCGCACTGTCAATGTTGTCGTTTTTCATAATATGAATTTTCGAAAATGCATGTGCCACGTTAAGAAATGTTGTCATTTGTAATAGATGTAGGCATGTAGCCTTCTTCATCATTGTTGTGGTTTATGATACATGATGTCGTTTCTAGGTATGTTGTCATTTATGAAATAATTTGTTATTTCTCAAGTCCTTGACATTTTCTTGGCAAGTGTTGTCGTCTTTATTTTTTGGGTCAATTATATGTCTACTCTGAAGAAATTAAAAATCTAAAATATAATTTTACTCTATATTTTTGAAGAGTCTCAAACTATCTAAAGTTTAGTTCTTAAACCTTCAAATATCATATTATGATTTTGAATCCGAAATTGAGACCCCAGATAATAATTTAAGTAGTAAAAAGGGATTAGGACATTTATACCTGTTTTTTCAAAAAGAATACCAAAAATACGACCTTCTATAGGTAATTAAAATCCTGTATGACCTAAAATGGGCATTTTTCTAAATATTTTTGGGATAAAAAACGTGGTGGCAATTTTGTAAATCATGCATCATTTTTTCATAAAAAGCTTTAAACATTTTACGTGTCAGAAGAAGGACAAAAGCACAATTAACATTGTGGTGGGGCACTTTCTTGATCTCCCGGAGGTTTGTGGTTCAACTCTCACTATAGTCAATATTGTTGTTTATTGCTTTTCTTTTTTCTTTCCATCATTTTTCAATTTTCTTTTTCCTTTTTGATTTTTCACTTTTTTTTTATTTTTTACCCTTTTTTTCATTATTTATTTATTTATTTTACACTATTTCTCCTTTTTTTTTCCTTGTCATTCCTTTTTTTATTTTTTTTCTTTTCTTTTTCGATTTTTCACTACTTTTTTAATTTATTTTTCAAACTAGTTTCTAAGAAACCTTTGCGGTTTTCTATGATTAACTTACCTTCAAGACATTCTGCTATACATAAATCAAACTGGGTTCTTAGAAACCACAGAAAACTAAAAAAGTTTCCAGAAAAACTTTGTAGTTTCCTATGATTTACTGACATACATGGTATTCTGCTAAAAGGAAACTAATCTGGTTTCCAAGAAACCAAACTCATTTTTAGGAAATATTTGCGGTTATTTGTGATTTACATACATACATGGCATTTTGCTAAAAGAAAATCACACTGTTTTCCAAGAAACCTTTATAGTTTTATATGATTTACATACATAAAGGGCATTTCGCTACACAGAAACTAAACTAGTTTCCAGGAAACCTTTTGTAAAGTTTTCCTATGACTTACTTATGTACAGTCTATTTTGATAAAAAGAAAGCAAATTGATTTCTTGGAAGCCTTTGTGGTTTCCTGTGATTTTCTTACGTACAAGACATTTCACTAAAAGGAAACTACATTGGTTTTCAGAAACCTTTGTAGTTTCCTGTTATATACTTACATAAAGAGCATTAAAGGAAACCAAATTGGTTTCCAGAAAACTTTGTGGTTTTATGTGATTTACTTACGTACATGACTTTTAGCTAAAAAGAAACCAAATTGATTTCTAAAAAAGCATTTGTAGTTTCTTGTGATTTACTTATATAAAGGGAATTTCGATAGAGGAAACCAAATTAGTTTCTACGAAACCTTTGTGGTTTCCTGCTATGTACTTATATAAATGGCATTTCGCTAAAAGGAAACTAAATTAGTTTCCTGTGATTTACTTACGTACAAGGCATTTCGCAAAAAAAAAAAAACCAAACTGGTTTCCTGTGATTTAAATGTACAAGGCATTTTCGAACTGGTTTGAGAAAAATAACCTAGAAAATTAGTTTGAAGCTTGACCTATTTTTCATTTAAAAAATCTCCTGGATAATTTAAAGAGTCAAACAAACAAAATCGATTGCAACCAGTAGATGGAAGTTACCAGTGATCCCTTAATCATCTGCAAGCTTCAACACCCAGAAAAAGGAGAGGTGGGAAACCAGTGATCCCTTAATCATCTTCAAGCTTCAACACCCAGAAAAATGAGAGGTGGGAAACGAGGCCTGGCGCTCCTTGAGGTTATGGAGGATCACAGGGTCTTCGTCCGGTCCATCGAGAAAGATAGATCCAAGCGAGAAGAAGATAAAGAGGAAATGTGATATTTTTTAAGAATCACCGTATAAAAATAACTTCGTATCCGAATACCGTATTTCTGGTATTATTATTTAAAATATCGTACGAGATATCATTTTTCCTAGTAAAAATTTGACATTTGAAAATTAAGGCATGAAATTGAGATAAAGTATGATTTAGTACTAAAAGCAGCGATATTTTAAGGACCATAATAAAAATTGGGGAAAGAAAGTTGCTTTCTTCAGGGCTAAATTATAAGATTAACTCGTGTTTTATTTAGATTTTCTTCAATTATTTCCACGATACATTGTCGGTTTTGTTAAATATCATTGTTAGTTCGAGATGTTGTTCTTATGTATTAGCATCCTTTTTTAAAATATTGTCGTTTGTACGAACTGTTGTTTCTCTCTAGAGTTTTTTCCAAATTTTCATCCTGAACTATTGCTGCATAAAAGAAGAGAAAACCACACTACATATCCTTTTTTTAAATTATAAGTTAATAAATATTTCTTTTTCATTTTATTCACTTCTATACCCGTTTTTAAATTTTAATAATCGTAGTTTACTATTATATCCTTTGTAATTTACTATTATATCCTTATGTAAGTTAATTTGATATATTCATATAATATTACCTCATTACAATCTAAATCATAAGGAGAATTAAAATTTTTGGTAATCACAGTTTGTTCATCCATTCTTATGAAAACTAAATTGTATAAAATCTTGACTTTTTTTTTTTAATTTTGCCCAAAATACTATACGATTACTATATTATAATGTATCTGGGGGTAGGAGTATATTAAGAAATAGAAGTTTTATTAATTGATACTATATGAGGATATTCATGTCAATTCGTAAGATGATATGTTTGTAAACAAATAATTAATTAAAATAGGTGGGGAGAAAAAAAAAAGGTAATAATAGAGTCGCCCTTTATTTAATGCACTCATATTACACCAAATAAATATTTAATGAATAAGATCTTTTAACCAAACAATCACTTTAATAAGGAAAAAGTATAATATTGGAATTTGAAAACTAATTAAAATCCCCGTCCTATAATCCATTTTTCATATTATATTTTAGTTATAATTAGTGGATTTTTTTTTTTTTTTAAAAAAAATACGTAATCAATGAATTGATGTTATATCATATAGAATCTCAAACAAATAAAGTATATATGCAAGCAAAGATGCCAAACTACATGCAAAGATTAAGTATATACACAATCATATCTAAATTTTAGAATTTACATAGATTAAATATGGTTATCAATTCAATAGGTATTTTTTTTACCTATCTATAAATATTTTTTTTAGTCATTAGATCATAATCTAACAGCTATCATAATTTAAAAAGTTGAAAAAAATAATAATAAAAATAAATATTAATTATTTAATATTTTTCTCTCTCTAACTTTTATTATAAAAAGACACATGTTATGAATTTTAATTTGGCAAAATACTCAAGGTCGTGAAAAAGCTCGTGAAATGCACCGTTTTGCGTGCCACGGGCCGAACCCGTACTGGGACCCGTTTTCGACAAACTTAGTGTCTAACCCTACGTTTTTGGGTGTTTAGAATTCAGTGGTGACCTCCGTTTTCCAATCCGAGGCTCTGTTTGAAAAGTCAACTTTTCAAGTGAACGTAACGGGATCCGAAATCGACCGTCTGTGCAACTGAGGACTTTTCTAGCATCGATAGCTTGGTATTACTGCTAATTTG
>JXTC01000095.1:896790-916276 GCA_002914845.1 Trema orientale | reverse complement strand
AAAAATATTCTATTTCTAAAATTAATACATTCCTTTTTTTTTTACCTAAATTAATTTTAAGAACTCAATTAACCTTATTTACAAAAAATAAATCAAGGAAAGAGTTCAAAATAAAAAATAAAAAATGTTTCTTAGTATGTATGCCCCACTCTGGCTCTACCATTGGTAGCACCCAAAAAAATGAAAATAAAAAAGGAGAAACTTTTATTTGGTTACTTAGAGTAGCTTAGTTTAAGTATTTGTTTTTCCTAATATTACTTGAAGGATAATGCTAAGTATCCCAACTAGTTTATTAAATCTTTTATACTAATACATATAGCAAGTAAGTTGTTATCATTTAATTGGTGTGTTAAAACTTATTACAAATAAATTTAATACTATTCACCAATTGAGTAGTGACAACTCACTTACTACATAAGTTGGAATTAAAAATTTGGTAAACTATTTAAAATACCTAGTAGTATCTATTACTTGAATACCAAAAAAAAAAAAAAAAAAAAGATAACGTAATCCCCAGGTGTTGTATAAAAGAAGTTTTATTAGCTTACAATTGATATAAAGATTGAATATATTTAGTAGCATTATTATGTATTAACTTTTTTTTAATGGAGTGAAAAAAAATGATCAATTGGTAGGATTTAATATTTAAATAATTTCTGAATGCACTTTTAAAATTGTTATCTGTTATTCATATTTCACGGTACAATAATAGTAATTTTTTTTCATGCCATACTTAGGGCTATATTTGGTAGAGAGAGAAAAAAAAAAATGTGTATGATTGTTGGAAAAATAGTTTGGAAAAACCATTGTTAATAGCCATTTTGAGGCATGGGTGAATGAGAAATTGAAACCCAAAGTGAGAAGGTTCTAGAATTGAATTTGTAACATACAAGAGTTACAAAATTCATTTTTGGACATTTATTAGGCCTCATAAAGCTAAGGTAACAGCCAAACATTTTTCAGTTTTTTAACCATATTAATGGGCTATGGCTGTTACGTTGTAACAGACAAACGTTTTTCAGCCATATTAATGGACTGTTATGTTGTAACAGACAAACATTTTTTAGCCATATTAATGGGTTATTGCTGTTACGTTGTAACAGACAAACGTTTGTCAGCCAGATTAATGGGCTGTTATGTTGTAACAGAAAAACGTTTTCAGCCACATTAATGAGATGTTAATGGCTTAGTTCCCTCATGAAGACTATAAAAGGAGACCTTCTCCTTCATTCTTTGACACACTAAGACACACCAAAATACTTCTTAGCCTATTCCTCTCTTCCATTTCTCTCTGTGGTGGTTAAGAAAAGTTAGTTAGAAGTTAGTTAGAAGTTAAAGAGTTTGAGTTCTTGTTCTTTCTTATAAGAGTGGTCAAGTTTTCTTGAGTTCCGGTGATAGAGTTTGGGCATTGCTCAGTTCGTTGTGAGTAGCAAGTTGGTGCGACGTTGCTATTCGTGAACCGTTTTATCCTGGGAAACAGACGCTGCTGACATTCCTCTAAGCACCCCGGTGAGGAGGCGTAACTGTTTTAAGGAAATTGTGTGAAACACAAGACTCGGTTTGGTTTCCTTCAACTCCTTTGTTATTTTGGTCATTATAATCATTATTATTATTATAGTAAATTAATTGTGATTTATTTTGTTATATTATTTGATTTAACTTCATGATAATTATTTTTATCCAAGTTATTTGTTAAATCATATGTTATAACATGTTATTGTTATATTTTTTCATTTTCTAGATATATTATTAATTGCAATAGTTAAAATTGTCCAACAGGAATGGAAAATATCTTTTCTTCGTCGTTGTTTAATATTTTAAAGAGGAAAAAAATTACTTTATTTTAAAATNTTTTTCTCTCTTATTTTCTCTTCTTTTCTCTTTTCCTTCTTACCAAACAATCAATTTTTTCATTTTCTCTCCGCTTTTCCCTCTTATTTTTTCTTTTTCATCTTTCTTTTCCCTCTTACCTTTTTTTCATCTTCTTTTTCCCTTCTACCAAACATAGCCTCAATTTATTCTCATAGTATTTTTTTATATATATATATTCTCATAGTATTGACCCTTAATAAATTTTTGAAAAACTCTTGTTTTTTTTTTAATTAAACAAAAAATCTTAAAGATCACTAACATGCATGAAACTTTATTACAAATTTAAGAGTTGCTACACTTGATTTAAAAATTGAGAGATTAAAGCAAGACTTTGATACTAGCTTGTTAGGGATCCCAATACACTGATTAATCCTATGTATATAGCTATATCTAGTTGATATTATATAATGTTACTTTTGAACAAAATAATGATCCTAACGAAACAGCTATTCCCAACTTGATGCGTGGCAGTGATATTATTGCACAAGATCAGAACAATAGTGATGGGTCGTCGGATGGGCTTTTTGGGAAGAAAGAAATGAAGTCAAATTTTATAATTGGAGTCGGTGTTGCGGCTGCAGTAACAGGTACTGTGTTGATAATTTGGAAATGGCGTCGCTACTTAAAATCCAAATGCGAGCTTCATCCATCCACCTGCACTGGTAACTTATCCTCATGTTCTATTTGTATTGATCATAAAAAAAATAAACTAAGCCTAGCTGGCTAGAATAATTTTGTTTAGTTCATTTTACTTAATTGTTCAAATTTGGAAATTAAGAAAAAATGTTGTTAGTCACTTAAATTTGTGGACTTAAATTAGCTGTTTCATGTAATTACTTCACAGAAAATGTACGCTACTTTTGGCAGTACCGTTACTGATTCATCTGCATGATTAATTATGTGTAATTGAGGTTTTAAAATAAACAATTAAGTGAATAAATTAATTGCAATGTTTTGAATCTTAAGCTATTACTTAGAAGTTGATTATATATAGCCTTGGGTCTGAGCTTTGGTTTGTCGATATATTTTCACACCGTCAAGGAAGAATTCACAAAAGAAATTGTGTCGATAAAATTCAATGTCGTTTTTCCGATTCGTTGTCGTTCGAGAGTGCATTGTCGTGTTGACTCCAAATTCCGGTACGTGGGTCACTTCAAGAAATTTACGTGTTGCTATACTGTTGATTGACATTTACGAGGTATTCTGTCGGCTTTCGATATGTTGTCGTTGCTAGTGTTTAGTCGTCTCTGAAATTCGTTGTCGTTTTTTGGCTCCATCTCTCTTTTGTTGTATATGCTACCGTTTTCAATAATATTGCCGTTTTCCAACGCCTGTCTCGTTTATAATATATGTTATCCACAGAAATATTGTCGTTTAAAGTTATACAATGTCGTTTCAGAATATGGTGGTTTATACAAAATTTATCGCACTGTCAATGTTGTCGTTTTTCATAATATGAATTTTCGAAAATGCATGTGCCACGTTAAGAAATGTTGTCATTTGTAATAGATGTAGGCATGTAGCCTTCTTCATCATTGTTGTGGTTTATGATACATGATGTCGTTTCTAGGTATGTTGTCGTTTATGAAATAATTTGTTATTTCTCAAGTCCTTGACATTTTCTTAACTAGTGTTGTCGTTTTTATTTTTTAGGTCAATTATATGTCTAGTCGGTAAGGAATTAAAAATCTAAAATATAATTTTACTCTATATTTTTGAAGAGTCTCAAACTATCTAAAGTTTGGTTCTTAAACCTTCAAATATCATATTATGATTTTAAATCTGAAATTGAGACCCCAAATAATAATTCAAGTAGTAAAAATTTGACATTTGAAAATTAAGGCATGAAATTGAGATTAAAGTATGATTTAGTACTAAAAGCAGCGATATTTTAAGGACCACAATAAAAATTGGGGGAAAGAAAGTTGTCATTTTCAGGGACTAAATTATAAGATTAACTCAGTGTTTTATTTAGATTTTCTTCAGTTATTTCCACAATACATTGTCGGTTTTGTTAAAAATCATTGTTGGTTAGAGATGTTGTTCTTATGTATTATCATCCTTTTTTTTTAAATATTGTTGTTTGTACTAACTGTTGTTTCTCTCTAGCCCTTTTTCCAAATTTCCATCCAGAACTATTGCTGCATAAAAGAAGAAAAAACTACACTACATACCCCTTTTTTAAATTATGTGTTAATAAATATTCTTTTTTCATTTTATTGACTTCTATCTCCGTTTTTAAATTTTAATAATTGTAGTTTACTATTATATCCTTTGTAGTTTACTATTATATCCTTATATAAATTAATTTGACATATTCATGTAATATTACCTCTTTACAATCTAAATCATAAAGAGAATTAAATTTTCGGTAATCATAGTTCGTTCATCCATTCTTATGAAAACTGAATTGTATAAAATCTTGATTTTTTTTAAGAAAAATTTTGCCCAAAATACTATACAATTACTATATTATAATATATTTCGGTGTAGGGGTGTACTAAGAAATAGAATTTTAATTAATTACTGCTATATGAGGATATTCATATCAATTCATAAGATGATATATGTTTGTAAATAAATAATTAATTAATGGGGTGGGGAGGAAAAAAAAAGTGACAATGGGGTCGCCCTTTACTTAATGCGCTCATGTTACACCAAATAAATATTTAATGAATAAGATCTTCCAACGAAACAATCGCTTTAATAAGAAAAAGGTATAAAATATTGGAATTTGAAAACCAATTAAAATCCTCGTCCTATAATCCATTTTTCATATTATATTTTAGTTATAATTAGTGGATTTGTTTTTTTTTTAAATACATAATCAATGAATTGATGTTATATCATATAGAATCTCAAGCAAATAAAGTACGCAAGCAAAGATCCCAAACCACATGCAAAGATTAAGTATATACACAATCATATGTCAATATTAGAATTTACATAGATTAAATATGGTTACCAATTCAATAGATATTTTTTTTTATCTATCTATAAATATATTTTTTTTTAGTCATCAAATCATAATCTAACGGTTATCAAAATTTGAGTAGTTGAGAAAAAAATAAATAAAAATAAATACTAATTATTTAATATTTTTTTCTTTTAAGTTTTATCATAAAAAAATGTGCGTGATAAATTTTAATTTAGCAAAACAATACATATGCATAAAAAAATATATATACCTACGGTGCCATTAAGTATATACGCAAGCAAAGATCCCAAGCCGCAAATTGCGTTGCACTGTAACAGCAGAGAAAAATGGACCCCAGCTCCCAATATGTACCGTGAAGAAATTTACGTGCATGGTGTGGTTCTGATTAGGCTGTGTAGTATGGATAAGGGCCATAAGGCCACATGGATTTCACACACCAATATATACTTTAAACATTAATATGTTATGAAGCTTTTTTCTTTCCGGTGGAGATAAAAACAGAAAATACTAATAAAGAAGTCTTCTCTTGTTTCGGATTTTACTGTCTTTGGTTTCTAAAATTTGTACGAAGTTTCTTAATTTCCATAAGTACCAACAAAGAAATTAAACAAGTTGTTATGAGAATATATCAGTCCCCTGTATTGATTGGTACGTGACAGGGGGCAATTAGCATAGCTAAATGGGAATGTATTTAATAGGTCCACGTGTCCTTCAACGATAAACGACACACTCTGTCACAAGCCCGATTGCAACGAACAATTGAAGCAAATCAAGGAGAAAAAATACATATATTGTAGAAATTTGACTTGTAATGATTAATTAGCTTAGTTTTTATAGGTCGAGCTGAATAAAATTAATTACAATTTATATTACAATTTATATTTTATTCCCACGATCCTACAAGCAATATCGAAAGCCGACAAAAGCCACAACAACTACTCTATAATTAGCTTTCCCCCAAAAACTTATAGTATGTGTCTGTTTCTTTTTTTTTTTTTTTTTTTTTTGTAACTCAAAAATTATATATAGTTTCATTAGTTTAAAACTTTAAATTGAAGAAATATGGATGTAGTTATATATGGGTACCAATCTAGTAGGTTTTTTTTTTTACCTGTATATAGGTATTATTTTGATCAATGAAAATTTATCATGTATATTTTTTTATAATAAAAAATAAGAGAGAAAAATAACATTAATAATACACGTCTTTTCATACACCTCATTATAGCCGTTAGATCACCATTAAATAATGATCCAACGGTTAAAAAAAATACTAAAAAAAAAATACCTATTGAATTGGCAACCCTTATATGTATATACTACGTATCCATGTATCTTTATGGGGGTGGTACTTGTCAAAAGAATAAAAGTTTAGCCACTCCAAAGCAACTTGGGAAACATCAATGATCCGTACTAAATATATATGTATAATTAATTTTTAATTATTACAACCCTCCTAAATTCACGGCCCATGGGGCATTTTGAATGTACTATTCACGAGTGTAGTTTTTTTTTTTTTTTTTTGAGAAAAAGTCTGCATTAAAGGACAATCAGAGATTACAATAGACAAAATAGGATGAGAGATTTCCTCCATCCAAGAGAGTTCAACGTCTAGTCTAAGCGCTAATTTAGCTAATCTATGAACTACATAGTTACACTCTATAGACATAGCTAACAGAAATACCTAGAAATGTAGTCAATAAACTGTTAACATCATCAAGGAAATATCCTGGTTCAGATCGATATGTGTGGACATTTTTAAGGGCAGTGATTACCGCTTGGGCATCCAATTCCACTGCTTCAAGGGAGGGGAAAACTCCTCTAGTCCATTGCAGTCCGAAGGCTAGAGCAGCCGCTTCAGCGATCTTTGGGTTTAAGAGCCAATGATATTTTTTTGCCACAGCGGCTATGACAAAACCAGAGTTGTCCCAAATAACTGAACTATTATATATTAAATTATCTCAGCAAAAATATTATAATATATACAATTTGAAATACGGATAATTTTATCTAGATTAAAGCATATAGATACACAGCTAATCAACATAGGTCTCTACGTTATGTGAACACATATCGTTAGGATCTGCCCACCGTTACGTATTATATTTGAGAGTTATATGTTTTTCCAAATTGTCATTAGTTTTTGTTAATTTTTTGAGCTACCATATTTGTTTAATCATGAGTTGGACTGTCAACTTCATGGAAACAAAATTAAACAAAATATTGAAAGTAAAAAAACTACTTCTTGCTTGGAATATTTTCCCAAACAAGGTCAACTCGTACCATATTTCTTGCTTTGCGGGGTAGGAACCCTACACATGGGATTAGAATTGAAAGGTCAGTTGAATGAGCCAGTCAACAAAAGTAGACCAATCAATTACAAACACTTTCTTCTCTCTTTCCTTCTTTCTTTTTCTGCTTTCATTTTCATTTTTTCTATTGACTAGTTAGTACTACTTATACATCCTTTACTTATTCATTTATTCGTTAATTAGTACCGGACCGAATTAATAGAAAAGATATTCCGGGAAAAGAATAACTAGAGTACTCAAATATATACATACTGATATCATAATTTCAGGCTTAATAAAAAAAACTAGTACGATTAATCAATTATAATCCTAAAATTAATTAATAAAGCATAAATCAAGAGACTTGCTTTTAGAAGACAGGGTAGAACAATAATTGAGTGACATCAATATGGCTTTCTCTACCCAAATTCTGATCTTTCTTCCCTTTCTTCTTCAATTCTTGCCGGGTATGGTTTTGTGCATATTATCAATTAATTCATTTTTCTCGTTTTTATTTCGAATTTATTTGTCACATATGTTAGTTAATGTGCACAAATTTCTACTATCTATGCTCTAATTAAATTTGTAATTTACATGCATGCAGGCACAAATTCAGCTACGTTCACAATCATTAACACTTGCAACTACAACATATGGCCGGCCATTCTATCAAACCCCGGTTCGCCGCCGCTTTCCCCGGCCGGCTTCATCCTCAGCCCGGGCGACTCGTTGGCCATCTCCGTACCATCTACTTGGTCCGGCCAACTGTGGGGACGAACCCAGTGCGCCGCCGACGCCGCCGGTAATTTCACCTGCCTCACCGGCGACTGCGGCACCTCCACCGTGCAATGCGGCGGCGGACAATTATCTCCGCCGGCCACCAAGGCGGACTTCACCCTGACTGATGGTTGGACAACCTTCCGATGATGGTGGTGCCGCAGGGAGGGACCGGAAGCCAAAATTGCGGGACCGTCGGATGCGTCATTGATTCCAACTCGAATAATTTTCCTCAGGAGCTCCGAGTTACGTCCGCCACCGGTAACGAAACCGTGGCGATAAAGAGCGCGTGCGGCGGCGCGTCAACAGCGCCTGCTGATTGTGACCCTAATTCTAACTCGAACTTATTCAAGAAATCGTGCCCTCAAGCTCAAACATCTGCTAGTGATAACAGTAGCAGCTTTACATGCCAATCTGTGGATTACGCCGTCCATTTCTGTCCTTCCGGTTTCCAATCCACTGGCAGTACCGGTACTGGGTAAGTAAAATCTTACTGAAATTTTTTTTTTTTTTTTCCCCTATGGGAGCTATAAGTTTCTTGTAATTAGGTAACTCACATAATCATGTGACCATGGTTAAAATTTGAACAATCATATAATTTTTTTCTATTTTAAAAAACAAAGGAAAAAAAATAAGAAGTGTCCAATTCCCAGACTAATGCCCACAGATAACCAAAACTAATGCCCAGATAACCGAAAAAAAAAGTGTCTAGTTCCCGGATGTCGTATAACAGTTGTTTTGTTAGTTTACATGGTATAAAGACAGGATATATTTCGTAGCATTATGTATTGAATTTTTTTAAATTGTTCTCTGAATTCATATTCCAAGGTGCAATAATAATAATTCCATTGATACCATAATTAATTTATTCTAATAATATTGACCCTCACTTAAATTTTTGAAAAACTCTCTCTCTCTTTTTTCTTCTTAACTTTTAATTTCTTTGCATTGAAAAATTAAACAAAAATCTTAAAGATCACTAGGATGCATGAAACTTTGTTACAATTTTAAGAGTTGAAACACACAATTTCAAAATTTAGATATTAAGAGACTTTCATAACGGCTTATTATAGGGAACCCAATAGAGTGATTAATCATATATATATAGCCATAACTTTGACATTACGTAATGGTACCTACTTTCGAATAAAATAATGATCCGAACGAATTAATTAGATATTCCCAACTTGATGCAGTAATATCATTCCACAAGATCAGAACAATAACAATGGGCCGTCGGATGGGCTTTATGGGAAGAAAGAAGTGAACTCAAATTTTATAACTGGAGTCGGTGTTGCGGCTGCAGTAATAGGGATTGTGTTGATGATTTGGATATGGCGCCGTCGCTACCTAAAATCCAAGTGCGAGCTTCATCCATGCACCTGCACTTGTTGTTCCATATTCTCATGTTCTATTTGTATTGACTAATAAATTTTAATTTAAGCCTAGCTGGCTAGAATAGTTTTGTTAAGTCCATTTTACTTGATTGTTCAAAGTTTGAAATTAAGAAAAAAATGTCGTCAGTGACTTAAATTTGTAGGCCTAATTAGCTGTTTTTTGTAATTACTTCACAAGAAAATTTACTACTACGCACCTCTCGCGGTACCGTTGCTGATTCGTCTACATGACTAATTATATGTAATTGAAGCTTTAAAATAAACAATTAAGTGAATAAATTAAATGCAATGTTTCATTTTTTGAATCTTAAGCTATTTCTTAGAAGTTGATCATTATATACATACTCGATCGGGTCTGAGCTTTGTTTGTGGATACATTTTCGCACTGTCGAGAAGAATTTCCAAAGAAAGTAGCGTCGATTAAAATTAAATGTCATTTTTCCAATTTGTTGTCGTTCGCAAGTACATTGTCATGTTGAATCCTGTCACGACCTAAAACCCAAGGTTGCGACTTTTGGTAATTTTGAGTATAAAATATGATAAATAAAGAATTTTAAAAAGTTCGGAGAAAATCAAGTACTTGAATTTTGTATTTTAGTCCTCAAATCATTAGAAATTCTATATAAGGAGTCTATCTTTAGTTTGATTTATAAAAGTAGATAGACCAATTAAAATTCAAGAAAAACATAATCAAGTTGTACAAAAACTTGGTTTAATAAAACTACGGTGTTGATTTAATAGATTTTTCAAATCTTGAATCCAAATGTCAAAAATTTAACTTACAAGGCTTTTCAAAATTCCAAGTACTTTGAACTTTAAAAATATTCTCCTTGGGAACTATAGTACCCCAATTATACACCAAATCCTTAAATAGTAGTAAATACATCCTCATATATTCACTTAGTAGAATCAGTGAACTTGGCTAAACAGTTAAACATGGGGAAAGAGTGAGACAAAGAAAGGTACCAACCAATAAGGAATAGGACCACGCGGGTAAGCCAAGCGACTTACCCCGCCAACGAGATAACTAACTCGAATGAACCACCTGAAAGGGAGGAAAAAGAAGAGGTGAGCTCGAAAGCTCAGTAAAGAAACTGTTACCTCATTTAAAAACTTTTTTAGTGATGGAAAGCCCATGCATGGTTAGTTTAATCCAAAATACCTTTGCAAAACCACATGTGCATATATTCATAAAAATATCCAAACTGATAGTCCATACGCACATACACATATATATGTACAGAAAATATAATATCTCAAATCCAATCAGTCCACAAACACGTGACACAAATTCACGAGGGTAAGCTAAGCGACTTACCCCGCCAATGAGACAACTAACTCAAATGAACCACCTGAAAGGGAGGAAAAAGAAGGGGTGAGCTCGAAAGCTCAGTAGAGAAACTATTACCTCATTTAAAAACTTTTTTAGTGATGGAAAACCCATGCATCATTAGTTTAATCCAAAATACCTTTGCAAAACCATATGTGCATATATTCATAAACATATCCAAAACTGATAGTCCATATGCACATACACATATATATGTACAGAAAACATAATATCTCAAAACTAATCAGTCCACAAACACATGACACAAATCCACCAATACCCATGAGTTCACCACCTCTCATCAATGGAAACCAGGGTGTTGGCACTACGTGTGCCATACAACCTGCCTGACACCTAGCCCAAAACCGGAGGGGACACCCGTGTGTCACCTACCAAACTTGGAGGGGCAATCGTATTGCCTACGCCTGCCAAATGGGGAGGTAATGAGAAGAAATACCCCACGCGGGTTCACGGACTCTGCACCGTCGGTAGGACCGTACCGCTACACTGTAAAAACCCCATGATGCTAACCTGGGACTCATGTGCGATCTTATGATACGTGTACTCTGAACTGATGTATAAAGTATCTATACAGTAAATCAAGTTCAGATGATGCTCTGGTTTTTAATAAAATGGTTAATTTAGTCTTATAGAAAAATAGGCAGCATAATGGCCCTATTTTAATATACCCAAAAATAACCTGTACTCAGAAAAGTCACACAGCAATCCAATATATAAATCATACTATTCAATTCCATCATAGATATTTAAAAGCTCTAAAATCACATTTCTTCTTATGTGTTGCAGAAAATAATTTTTATTCAAAACGATGTAAAAGAGAGGTAACCGAATCCCTACCTCACTAGAATAGCGATACCACGCTATTGGATGCTCAAGGTACTGATTGGACGATCGTCAGAGGGCTGGGAACTAATTCCACACCCTCGATCGCTTACTTGGGAAAAACCAACTTCTCCACGGAGTTTCAAAACAATGAGTGGACCTTTCCATTGAATTTCTAATGCCCAAAATAGCTAAGTTAGATATAAAACTCGACCAATTCGGGTCCGGGCCGACACCGAACCGATGACACATAAAATGAGACAAAATCTAAGCCGTTAGATATTGATTTTCATGTTAGTCACCAAATATAGTCAATATATATATCAAACTTCTCTATTTTTAGAGTACAATCCAAAAATGACAACAAAAACAAAATCTAACGGTTGGATCAAAAACTAAAATTCGAAACTCAAAATACCCAAAAATGGCAACTTTCAATCCGGGCAAAATGGGATCGTGAAATATATACCTTGAGATTCCTCTCAACGAGACAAGTCCAACGAGCCTGATTAGATCAAGTCAAATGGTGGCCGGAATAGTCGCCGGTGGCCAAAACTCTAAAACGACCACTCCTCCTTCTCCAGCGACAGTGGGCAGCTCTGGCGGTTCCTGGTGGTCAGCGACAGGCTCATGGTGGCCTAGGGAAGACTAGCTGGTGGTCTGCTTGGCCGGACGACAGCTGGAGGCGGGGCGGCGGCTTCCTCAGTTCTCGGTCGAGCGTGCGCAAGAGAAAGAGAGAGAGAGAGAGATGATCGGGAGGGGGGTGGGAGTACGACGAGGGAGAGAGAGGGAGAAAATATATATATAATTTAATTTTTTTTTTTAAATCTGGTCAAATGACCATTTTGCCCTCAAAAAATATGGGATTTTACAATTCCAAATTCCAATACATGGATGGATCAAATTCAAAACAAGAAACTTACGTGTTTAATTCTATACTGTTGATTGAAATTTTTGTCGTTTTAATACCACTTGTCGTTTTAAGTATTTTGTCGTCTCTGAAATTGTTTTTAAGATCCATGTCTTTTGTTGTATATGCTACCCTCTTTCAAAAATACTGCCGTTTTCCAACGTATGTGTCGTTTTTTATATATGTTACCTCTCGTAATATTATCGTTTGAAGCTAATAAGTGTCGTTTTCGGAATATGGTGGTTTATGTAATATTTATTGCACAGTCATTGTCGTTTTTCATAATTTAAATTTCCAAAAATGTGCCACGTGGTTAAGAAATATTGTCCCTTGAAATAGATGTAGCCTTTTCATTATTGTTGTGGTTTATGATACAGAATGTCGTTTTTAGGTATGTTGTCGTTTATGAAATAATTTGTTATTTCTCCAAGCTCGTTTTCTTATCTAGCCCCTCTCTTTTTTTTTTTTTTAATAGAATATTGGCGGCGGGAGAATTGAACTCTAAACCTCAATCTTGAAGGTGGGTGTAGTTATTAATCAGGTTAAGCCTGCGACCACATTTTCTTATCTAGTGTTGCTAGGTAAAAAAACAATATTGTCTTTATTTTTTAGCTCAATCATATTTTTAGTTTGTAAGAAATAATCTAAAATATGATTTTAGTCTATAATTTTGAAACACCTCATATTTGGTTTTAAGTTGGGTTCTTAAACCTTCAAATGCCACATTATGCTATCTTAAACTATATTATTTTTCTCATTTTTATTACTAATTAATAAAAGAATTGTTCAAAACAGAGACTAGAATTCGAAATTGAGACCCAAAAAATTATATATATTTGAGTAATAAAATGTGACATTTGAAAGTTAAGGGATCAAATTGAGATTAAAAAAAGAAGAAGCTTTTTAATTCAAAAACCCCCTAAACTCGATACAAATTAATAAAATTAACCATGAACTCAATTTTTTAGAGCAAAATTCCCTGAAGTCCCCTAATATTAGTTTTATTAGAAAAGAAAGGTGTTTCTATTAGTTTTTTTTACGTTTAAATTCCTATTTTTTTTATTTATAGTTTTTAGGTTCTCATCCTTAGATTTTGTATTCACATTAATCTCTTTTAATTTTTTCTGTCTAATACTGCTATTAATTAACACTTACACAAAACATGATCATCTCAACAAGGGTAAAATTGGAAACAAATGCAAATTATTATTTAAAAAATAGATTGAGTTATCGTTTTCGTTCAAGATGAATGTAAGATATTAGAAAATTTTATATGGTTCCAATATGGATTAATTTTGGTCCAAGTATTAATATATTTAGAAGAAAAATATATGAATAGATTACCAATTTTATGGACATATATTGTCAACTTTATGTTTTATCATTCAAATTATATGAGACATACATTGCCAATTTTATGAGATATATTTTACTAAAATTTTATATGGTTCCAATATGGATCTACTTTATTATAAGTATTCATATCTAGATATATGAATACTTGGACCAAAATAGATCCATATTGGAACCATATAAAATTTCTCAATTTTTTTCCTCCGCCTTGAACGAAAACAATAGCCCAACTTTTTTTTTTTTCAAATAATCCTTTCCCTTTGTCTCCAATCTACTCCTGAGATGAGTATGTTTTGGGCAAGTGCTAATTAACAGCAGTTTTGGATAAGAATGAGGACCTAAAAATCACAAATAGAAGTATAGGGACTTAACCGTAAAAAAATAATACAAGTAACTTTTTTTTTCCTAACAAAACTAATAATAGGGGACTTCAGGAAGTTTTGCTATAAAAAATTACGTCCAGGGTTTATTTTACTATATTATTTCGAGTTTATGGAGTTTTTGTACTAAAAAGCCACAAAAAAAATGACTAGGAAGCAAAGAGGCGATATTTTAAGGACCACAATAAATTTTGTGTTATTTATAGGTGCTAAATATAAGATAAATCATCATTTTATTTAGTTCTTCTTCGTTTATTGCGAAGATATATCGTTGGTTTTGTTAAATATTGTTGTTGGTTAGAGATATGTTGTCATTTATATATTATCGTTTACTTTTTATACTTCGGAATAAAGGATGTATTTATTCATTCAAGATAATAGTAACCACATTCGGGAGTACCTCCCATAACACTTAGAAAAAAGGACATAGATAGGACTAAATTAGGCCAAAATATCTTTTTTAAGACTACCTTTTTCAATAAGTTTCTTTAGGACTAAAAAATAGGGCCCACATTGTATAAAATACAATAATGACCCTCTTTTAGCCCAACTATTTTTTGACATGACTCCACCAGATTTGGCATGCCTCACACACCTCCCGTAAAACCCTTAAACCTCTATTTCTCTCATTTCTCTCTCTATTTCACTATTTTCTCACATTTCTCTCTGAAACTAGAAAAAAAAATTTCGTAAAATCGAATTCAAAAACTATCTAAAAACCACCTCAATTTAAACTAAAAAATCTCATACGTATTTTTGTCAAGAGGCTTTTTTCGTTTCTTGAATGAACCCAAAAAATCTGATAATAGCGAAGATCCATCGAACCTAAGCTAAGAAGCCTTCTTCAAAAGTTGCAGGCACGTCGTCGGCTGGAAAGAAGACGAAGTCTCTATCTAAGTCTCCGGCGAAGACGCCAATACCGAAGCCCACTATGCCCGAGCAAAATCCAGCCGATTTCAAAGGTAAAAGTGTAGTAGAAGCTGCGTACGAGGAAATAATAGTTGGTTTTTTATATTTATGTGAAAATTCTTATTTTTTGACATTGCATGTTAGGAAAAAAGCTATCTTGACTTGTTCAAATGAACTGAATATTTCAGAGATTAATATCCTGATGTGGTCAATAATATCCTAACCTAAGGTCAAAAAGTTCTTAACTCGGGTCAATTTTCTCTTGATCCAGATCCATAAGTTATGGACCTGAGCCAAGTGTTTCTTGGCTCTGGTCAAGAGCTTATTTATTGGAGTTCAGATCTTCTTAGCTCTGACCTGAACCAAGTATTTCTTGACCCTAGTCAAAATCTTCTTAACTCTTGTTAAATACTTCTTGGCCTTATGTCAGGAGCTCCATGACCTCCCGGTCAAGAAGCTCTTGACTATTAGATTCTTGACTATTAGGTCAAGGTACTTAACCTCCATTTTATTTGAATTTCTCTGGTTGAGGTCAAGAAGCTCTTGACATCTTAGGTCAAGTGCTCCTTGATCTTGGGTCAGGAAATTCTTGACCTCGGATCAAGTTTTACTTGACCCTCACTTGATGTTATTGTTTTATTTGACTTGATATTTTGTTATTATTCAGCAGGAACTGTGATATGTTTGTCATCAAGTATGCTGAGTTCCTAATGTCTGACAAGCCAATTATATCATAAGCTTGTGTGTGAGTTATACTATCATGGATTGCATAAATATAAGGACTATGCTAAAACTAACCAATAGGAGTGACTCAATTTAGGGATACGAAGACAGTGCTTTATTTTGATTATGGTTCAGACAAATACTTTTTTTTTTCTTTTTTTGGCTTGTGGTTTCTATGATTGGTAAATAATATTTAGTTGTTACTTATTTTTTTTGTATATTCGATGAATATCATTTCGCCAAAAGTCATCTATTCAGTAGTTGTTTCGGTAAAATTCAATACATTTAATAAGGACATTATTTATTACTCCATGTCAAGAAAAACTTGACTCTATGTCAGGGCTATCTTGACTCTATATCAAGAAAAATTTGACTCTATTTCATATCTATCTTGACTCTATATCAAGAATATCTTGACTTCAAAGCAAGTATTACTTGACCCAAGGTCAAGAATTTCTTGAATTAATAAGCACATAAAATTGTATTCAATTTTTAGATTAAAGAGATTGTGACCACATTCAAGAAATTCTTGACATAGGGGTCAATACTTTCTTAACCTAATTAATGAATTGGAAAACAAAATATAACAAATGTTTTGACTCTAGATAAGAAAATCCTGACATGGGTTCAATAAGTTTCAATTTATAAATTTAAAAATACATCACATACAACATCATGACCAATTTTCGTATATCATTTTATAACTCCTACTAAAAATGTTATTGACTCTAAGTCAAGTACTTTTTTCCTTAAGTTAATATCTTTTTGACCTCGGGTCAAGAACATCTTAACCCCTAGTCAATAACTTCTTTCCCCTAAGGCAAGAGTTTCTTGATCCCAAGCTAGGATCCTCTTGTTGCATTCTTGTAAGGTGGTACGTAGATTCATTAATTGTGCTACATAGTGGAATCAGATTAGGGCATGTCTGCCTCTTGTGCCCTGAATTGCTACAATATAAACACTTTTTTCTTGACTGAGTTCTCAGCAGTTGATATAATATAATATTGACCAAAGGTCAAGATGATGTTGACCTAAGATCAAGTTAGTCTTGACTATATGTCAACATCAGTTTGATCTACCTCTTTAAAGTAATATAATCTTAACCAAAGGTCAAGAAGATCTTAACCTGAAGTTAAGTTAATCTTGATCATACGTCAAGGTCAGTTTGATCTACGATGTCACAATGAGATAGACAAGATATTAAAAAGATGATGAATATACCATAACATAGAATTTTTAGCATAATAATGCCCAGATCAGTATTATAGTCCTTCTTTAAATATTACTCACTCAATATCAACCATAGAAAAACCAATCTTAAATAAAATTTCATTATTTACTTTCAAAATCCAAACAACTCCCTAATATAATCCTCCCATTTTTTAGTTGAGGTTTTTTTACAAAATAGTCAAATAGTTGTTAAGAAACATAGTTATTAACAAAGGGAGAAAGAAAGAGTTGGAGAGAGAAAGCATGAACTAGAAGAGAGAGAGAGAGAGAGAGAGAAAGAGAGAAAGTGAAATGAAGTGCAATGAGACATAGAAATGGAGAGATTAATCAGGTTCACGGTTTGAAGCTTTCATAGTTCTCTAGAGATGGAAACAAACATGTGATTTTCGGAGAGAGAATCGAAGAAGAAGAAGAAGAAGAGAGAGAGAGAGAGAGAGAGAGAGAGCGAAAATTAATACAAAAGAAAGAGAGAGAAAAAAGTGTCAGCTTGGAGAGAGAGAAGATCATTTAATGCTCTACCCTATCAATTTACTTTTGACCAAGGACAGATTTGGAAACCAGTTTCTTTCTATCTCCACCTAGTGCTAAGTTTTGGTTCTAAAAAAGACATTATATCAACCTAGTCTTAAAAAAGACTAAAGGACTCCAAATAGTCCTATCTATGTCCTTTTCCCTAACACTTAGGCTATATTTGGTAGAGAAGAAAGAAAGTATGAGGGAAGGAAAAATTAGGAGGGAAAGAAAATATGTACGATGGAAGGGAAAGTGTCTTTCCTCTATTGTTGTTTGGTATATAGCAAAGAAAGAAAACTAGTATATTTTAAAATGACTGTTTTGCCATTTTTATTAAAATTTTAAAAGTAGTATACAAAATTAATTTGGTAAATTCACTTTAAAACATGAGTAAAAAACTTTTCCTTCTCCTTTTCTCTCTATTTTTGGGAGAAAAATATTAGAGTGGGTCCCACTACTTTTTTCTCTCCCTTTTTATAGTTAATATTAATAGATACATATATTAGACACATATACACGTATAATCATATATATATATGATATTGCTATTGCTATTATTATTATTACTATTATTATTATTATTATACAGATTTTGAGAATATTGAGCTACTAACCCCATTATTATTTTTTATTGTTCCAAATATTTACTGGGTGCTGACTATTATATATTGTGCTAACATTTAAATTCTGCACTTTAAATAATCGCAGACCCGTGATTCTGAGTTGTTTAGCAAGCTGAGTTGTAGCATATACAACACTTGTTTGCAACCGTTCACGTTAAATTCAATACTTTTATTTTCTTTTATCTTTGACAAAATGGCTGGAATCACCTGTGTCAAAGATCTAACTTTCTAATTATTTATTTAATTTATTTTTGGTATTGTTTATTTATATTTCTGACTGAATGGCTGGAATCACCTATGTCAAAAAATTAACCATCTTTTTGTTTGTTTCTGACCATATGGATGGTATCACCTGCGTCAGAAACACTGTCTATCTAACACGTGGTGATGGTCATTAAAACCACCACACCTGTTTACTTGCAGATTGAGCTGTCAAAAATACAATAATTTTCTGACACATGGAATTGTATTGCTACAATTTTCCACGTCATTTTCTCTATTTTCTACCATTATCCTACTTATCTTTAATTAAGTATTTTATGCTTAATTAATTCCTCTCTAATTAAATCACAAAAAGTACCCCCGGAACACATAGCCTTAGGCTATGTTTGGTAGAGAGGAAAGAAAGTAGGAGGGAAGGAAAAATTAGGAGAGAAGGAAAAATTAGGAAGGAAAGAAAATGTGTAGGATGGAAAGGAAAGTGTATTTCTTCATTTGTTGTTTGGTATGTAGGAAGGAAAGAAAATTAGTATATTTTAAAATGACTATTTTACCCTTTTATTAAAATTTTAAAAGTAGTATACAATGTTAATTTGGTAAATTTACTTTAAAGCATTTGTAAAAAAAATTTTCCTCTCCCTTTTCTCTCCATTTTTGGGAGGAAAATATTGGAGTGGGTCTCACCATATTTTTCCCTCCCATTTTCTCTTCCATTTTCTCTTTCCTTCCCTTTTCCCTCTTACCAAACAACCTAAAATTTTTTTTCCCTCCACTTTTCCCTCAAAACTTTTCCTTCCTCTCCCTTTTCCTTCCTACCAAACATAGCCTTAGACTTAAAAGCCCAAGACGAAAGGGTGTCCGCTGACCTATTTAGATCTCTATAGGGACCCAGCTAACAGAGTCAGAAACAAAAGAACAAATTAAGTTAAAAAACATCAAGACACAATATTGTCGTTTACTTAAATATTGTGGCTTGTACTAACTGTTGTTTCTCGAGTTATCGGCTTACACCCCCGCCTGGCCCTTTTTCCAAATTTCCATTCCCACTAGACTAATATTGCTGCATAAAAGAATACCCCAAACTCATATAGCCCGCCATTAATCCACCCATCTATCTCATCAAATGATTGTCGATTTGTAACGTTACATGAATTTATGGGTTTTTTTTTTTTTTTTTT
>JXTC01000095.1:778515-896635 GCA_002914845.1 Trema orientale | reverse complement strand
TTTTTTTTTTTTTTTAAGAAAATGCTAAAGCTAACATATTTATGATAGTTAACACCATACATTAATAGAAGTGAGTCTCACATTTTTAAATCTACGTATTAATTCCAAATATGTACCAATTTTGTAGTAGTTTCCTTAGCATTGCTCTTTATTTTAACATATCTCCAATGTAAAAGATATTACGGATGCTATATTTGATCAAAAAAAAAAAAAGAAACGGGCAAAACGCTATATATATATTTGATAACAGCTTGAATTTTCACTCCAATACACAGCTATTTAAAATACCATTGTTAAATATTCTTATTAATAATTGATAAGTTAAGTATTAAAAATGCGTATTGATTAAGTATTGAAAAATGTAGATTTTAATATTTTAAAATTATTGATACGGTCATAAACTAAGAAGCTGATTGAATATCAAAATTTGGCATATATGCTATTTTTTATGCCAAGTTTAGTACAAGTATAGAATTAGCATTGTGATTTAGCATTCTGAGATGACTTCTTAGGAGAAAGTGAAATCTTTTAATAACTTGGTTATTTTAGTAAGGGTGATAATTGTTACCATAATTAGCAGGGTTTTGAATCAGGGAAAGCAGTGGGTTATAAATATCAAAGTAGACAAGCCTTGCTTCCGGAAATCTCTTATTGAGGGAACTCATTAGAAAGGAGAGCTTGGAGTTGAAAAGTCTTGCTGCTTGGTTGGCTTGCTCTTGACACCCTCTTGCTATGTCTCCGCTCAGTGTCCTCTGGGATGGCACACACCCGATTGGAGGCAAACTCACCACTCCTATCCTTCTTGCTCCTTGGCCGTACAGATCCTTTCCCACGTTCACTTTTATTGTTAGACTTTTTAAAAAAAAAAAAAAAAAAAACAAGGTCGATCATACCTAAAAGAAAGATTATGTATCTCTCATAGTAAAAAGCAGAGGAAATAGAATAAAAACCTGTAAGAAACTTGAGGCTGATTTAGCCATGAGATCAGTGTAAGCCGGAATATCGTAATGGGGTCTCCTAAGTGGGGTTGTGTAGTAAGTATTCGCGATGTCGTCGCTTCCTATGCAAACTATGAATATGCTTTTAGATACTATCATCTCTGTTCTGTTTTCTCCAACTGTGGCCTTGATCTTGCCTATGACATCTTTGAACATCTCTAGTTGATCCGATAACGATAAGACCGACTGAAAAATTGAAATGAATAAGTACGATTTACGCAATCGAATGTAATTAATGTGTTAAAAACCAAGGTAGAGGATAAGGAAGAGAGACATGCCACTACTTCAGCTGTAAGAGGATCATATCCTGCACCCCCTGAGGCAAAACTTACTCCAGTAAGAAGGTCTTGCAGCTGCAGATTCGGATCGAGATAAGCCGGCAATAGCTTCTTGACATTAAATATTTCAGCTGGTGAAGGGATAATTAACTTGTGAGGAAAAGGAAAAGTCAAATGAAATGAACTCGGATTTTAATGTAAAATGACATATGAATGCAACTAGGACCTCAACATGTTTACAGCCAATATTTGCCACTTAGGGTAAGTTTAGAAACAGGTATCTTTGTTTCTTGACCGTACTTCATTGGCCCATATTATCATTATTCAAGTTAAGTGAAGCTACTGGTATTAGTACTAGTATCTATGTCAGTACTTTTAAAAAAAAAGAAAAATGTTGAAGCTACCTATGATATCCGAGGGAACTCTTCCATTACTAAACCTTCCAGTAGGCATGCCTCCAATGAAGTCTCTTCCATAAGGCGGGAAATCACATTTGACTATAGTTTTGACGTGGTTGTTGTTGCCAGGATCGACGATCGAATCTCCGAAAACAAACACTGCCGGAACTGTTTCATTTAAGGGGAGTTTGTTAGCAGTAGCACCACCATTATACACTACAAAAATGACGATGATGATGACGGTGAAGAAGACTTTGCACAAAGGAGTAGGAAAAGAAAATAAGGAGAGAAACTTCATTGTTTGTTATAAGGACGTACACTGCGGCAGCTGCCTCTACTACTACTTAATATGAAAAGAAGAAAAATATAACTATTTTGTCCTTTGATGAACACTTGCTTAGCATATTTATTAGGCTCAAAAATTGGTTTTTTGTTCGGGGTAGTTGTTAGATATTGGTCCATTAGTATGGTGGCTAACGTGGATATTATTCAATGCAGTTTTCCATAATTGATTAGATGTCAATCTCTGAGTGATTTACCTTTAGTTATGTCTCTCTTTTGAGAGCTTCAATAAGATCAAACTTTTAAAACAAAGATCATGGGCAATTATATTGGCTGGTCGCTTAATTCGTTACTTCATTTATTGCTGCCATGTATTCATATTAAAAGCCAGCATTCAACTATATATGTAGTCTGCACCCTGCAAATTTACACTGGGCAGTTTCTCTTCATTGGCATTTTAACTTGTAGGATAATTTGTTAGGAAATTATATTTCCTATGTTGGGCTACGTATACAATTCAATTGTATTGGGCCATATTATTTCATAAGGACTCAATAAATGATTTAATTAAGACTGGGTCAGAATATCCAACTGGGTATGGATACCAGTATGGATATCATATTAGTCACCTAGTTGGGTTTGATGGATACCCAACAGGGACTATTTAAACAATCTATTAGGGTTATGGTCCCTGCAGCTAAAATTTCATGTACGCTCAATTCTCTGTAACCCACCATCAGTTATAGAGAACTCCATCTGAGTAACATTAGGGTTTAGGCTGCGGAAGATCAAACCCTCTAGCATCATTTCTTGTTCACGCTTCCGCCTTCAGTCTCTCCATCTCTAATTCTCTACAGAGTAGCCATGGGCTCAGGTATATTCAACAAACCCTAACCTATCAATTTAGTATGAATGATTTAGGGTTTCTATTTAGTTTATTTGCAATCCTAATATCATCTAACAAGTGGTATCAGAGCATCTTTTTATATTAAATTGATTGGGTTAATCATGTATTACTGTAGTTTTGATAATCTATGCCTATTAAGTTTTCTAGGTTTTGGATTATTCATGCATTATTTATATTTTTCATGATATGTTGAATATTATGATGTTACAAGGGTTTATTACTGAGTTTTAGGGTCGTTAATTGTGTTTATTAAGGCTTAAAATTATTGATTTGAGGTATTTTGGCGTTTTGGATGATTTTAGAATTGGAAATTTTTACCAGAAAATCGGGCTAGTGCCGTAGCGCTGGTTGACAGAAGGGCAAGCGCTGTGGCACTGCATGGACTGCGGGCTCGTATTCTGGGTTTAACCAGAACACTGAGCGCTGTAGAGAGCTGTAGCGCTAGCTTCATAGCACCGTAGCACTGACCTCTCGGGTACAGGGGTCTGTTTTTTAATCTAATTTCAGTTTTTGGTCCATTTTTAGGTAGAATTAAGTCGTTTTCGACCCAATTTAAGGGATCCAATCCAAGACATGACCAATATTAATTACCTCAAAATCAATTTAAGTAACGACCTGCATTTATCCGTCGAAAACTCTGTTTAGATTTTAGAGTTGATAAATGTTATAAGCTCAATTGTTTCTATTTTGTATTTATGAAAATCTTATTTGGCTTGGGCATTTCGGATGATTTTCATTATACTATTTATCTTGTATGTTGGGATAGATTCGATAAAATAATAAGTTATCAAAGTAACCTCTATTGCATAGTCTTATTTATACTGGTATATGAAGATGTTGTGAATTTATTATTAATGCGGGTGATTACTAGTCCAAAGAAAAGTGATCATTTGGCATGACAACAAACACACATATGATGGTAAATGCGTGACGGTTGTTCGGTTTCTATGTGAGCAATAAATCGGCCCAAAAGAAAGTTTGTTGTTTTACAGGATTTACTGTCAGTGTTTGATCATTGCACTTGAGAGTACCACTTGCAAGTTAATGAGTCAACACAAAGAAAGGCTTGTTAATATTGCGTTAGGTATCTTATGATAGTAGCCCACCTTATATGATTATGTGATATATGTCATATTTGCATATTTTGTGTTTATATTGTATGCCTATATATGATATTTAAGTTATAAGCATGTTTAATTTACGGTCTTATTTTGTTCTCTGTTCACTTTCTACTGTTAATTTTTCTGCCAATTTGAGCACCATTAATTCTTGTGCTTACGGGCACAAACTTTAAAACCTGGAAAGTGAATATCATGATTGTATTAGGTTGTATGGATCTTGACCTGGCACTCAGAAAGGACCAACCCACTGCTCTTACAGAAGAAAGTTCCACTGAGAATAAAAGGAACTTTGAGCTTTGGGAAAAGTCCAATCATATAAGTATCATGATCATGAAACGCTCTTTACCGTCTTTAAAGTGGAATTTGGTTTTTATTTCTGTATTGGACAAATTTGGATTCACTTATTCTTTCAGAAATAATTTATTTAGTCTTATGCGTGATTCAATTATTGTTGGTATCAGCTTTCTTAATGATAACTTATATATATTAAATACCTAACCCTCCATTAATGAAACTTTGCATGTTAATTCAAGAGGTACAAAACAAAAATTAACCAATGAGGACTCATCGATGCTGTGGCACGGGCGCTTAGGACACATTTCAAAACAAAGAATTGAACGTCTTGTGTCTGATAGGATCCTTGGTCCCCTTAATTTGGCAGACTTTATTAAAGTCTGCATTGAATGTATAAAGGGGAAACAGACAAACGTTAGGAAATTAGGTACTAATAGGAGCTCTAGCGTCTTAGAACTGATACATATGGATATCTGTAGCCCATTCCTTACGGCTTCTTAGAATGGACAACAGTATTTTATCACGTTCATAGACGATTATTCTCACTATGGGTACATATACTTAATTTATGAGAAGTCACAATCACTGCACATATTTAATGCTTATAAAGCTGAGGTTGAAAATCAGCTTTATAAGAAAATTAAGGCTGTTAAATCTGATCGTGATGGTGAATACTACGGTCGGTATAACGGATCAGGTGAGCAACGTTCAGAGCCCTTTGCTAAGTATTTAGAAGAGTGCAGCATCGTTCCGCAATACACTATGCCTGGGAAATTTAGCATGAATGGTGTTGCTAAATGACGCAATCGGACACTAAAGGATATGATAAGGAGTATGATCAGTTATTCCACCTTATCAGAATTACTATGGAAAGACGCATTCAAAACTGCGGCATATATCCTTAACAGAGTTTTTAGCAAAGCAGTAGCAAAAACCCTTTATGAACTCTAGACTGGGCTTTCATTTGCATATTTAGGGTTATCCAATTGAGGCAAGGCCTTACAGGCCAAATGAAAAGAAACTGGATTCAAGAATAGTAAGCTGCTACTTTGTAGGATATTCTGAAAGATCCAAAGGCTATAAGTTTTATGATCCCACATTAAAGTCTTTCTTTGAGATAGTAAATGCCAAATTTTTTGAGGATATTGAGTTTAGGAGGGAAGATAAAGTTAGAGACATTATTTTTGAAGAGGAATTCGTTTCTCTTCCTACAGTTGCTATTAGCAATGGTCAGAACACTCAGGATCCTGTTCCTAATAATATCATTATTCAAGATGCAATCGCTCCAGTTCAAGACAATGTTCAGGAGGTTCCTATCCTAGTTGAGGTAAATACTCCTGTAAAGCAAACTCAACAACCTCAAGAACTAGTGCCTTTAAGGAGGTCCACTAGAGAAATGAGAAGTGTGATTCCGAATGAAATGTCGTATATCTTCAAGAACATGAGTTTGACATTAGGATAGTAGAAGATGATCAAATCAACTTCACACAAGTCAAATAAAGTTCTAATTCTCAAAAGTGGATCGATACCATGAATCAGGAGATGAAGCCTATGAGAGATAATGATGTTTGAGATCTCGTCAAATTGCTTGAAGGTTCGAAGCCCATTAGTTGCAAATGGATATTTAAGACCAAAAGGGATTCGAAAGACAATGTTGAGAGGTATAAGGCACGTCTTGTTGCTAAAGACTTCACTTAGAAGGAAGGCATTGATTTTAAAGAGACCTTCTCTCCGGTTGCTTCGAAGGACTCCTTTAGAGTTATTATGGCACTTGTGGCTCATTATGATCTTGAGCTTCATCAGATGGATGTTAAGACAGTGTTTCTCAATGGAGACATTGGTGAAACAATTTATATGGTGCTGCCAGAAAACTTTGTGTCGGGAGATCCAAAGTCTATGATCTACAAATCCAAGAAGTCCATCTATGGTCTCAAGCAAGCTTCCCATCAATGGTATCACAAATTTCATGAGGTAATTCTCTCGTTCAGTTTTAAGGTGAATCCTATTGATGATTGTGTATACCATAAGTTCAGTGGGAGTAAGTTTATATTCCTGGTATTTTATATTGATGACATACTACTGACAAGTAGTGATATAGGCTTACTGCATAATACCAAGAGATTTTTTGCAAAGGATTTCGAAATAAAAGATCTTGGAGTTGCCTTTTTTGTATTAAGTATACAGATACACCGAGATCGCTCTCAGAGTATTCTTGGGTTATCACACAAGAGCTATATCGAGAGAGTACTTAGTAGGTTTGGTATAGATAAATGTGCACTAATAGACACTCCAGTGTCTAAAGGAGATAAATTTAGCCTCAATTAAAGCCCCAAGAATGATATCGACAAAGAAGCCATGTAACAGTTTCCTTATACTTCGGCTATAGGGAGTCTAATGTATGCTCAAGTATGTACGCATCCAGATCTTGCGTTCATAGTTAGCATGTTGGACGGATATATGAGTAACCCTGGAGTGGATCATTGGAAGACAGCAAAGAGGGTTATGAGGTACTTATAGAGAATAAAACAATACATACTCACTTATCAGAGATCGGACATTCTAGAGATCATTGGGTACTCCGACTCTGATTTTGCGAGATGTCTAGACAATAAGAGATCCATATCTGGCTATGTCTTTCTTTTAGTTGGAGGAGCTATTTCTTTGAAGAGTGCCAAGCAGATACTCGTAGCTACTTCCACTATGGAGGCAAAATTCATAGCTTGTTATGAGGCATCCAATCAGGAAATATGGCTGCGTAACTTTGTCACTGGGATGGGTGTAGTAAATGGCATTGAGAGGCCATTGAAACTTTATTATAATAATAACTGGGTAATCTTATATTCCAACAGCAATGGGAGCTCATCAAAGTCAAAGCACATTGATATTAAGTTCCTAGCTATTAGAGAAAGAGTTCAGAGTCGCTTAGTGTCAATTGAGTATATCGGTACAAATTTTATGATAGCGGATCTGCTCACTAAAGATTTACCACCTAAGATCTTTCACGAGCACACTGCTCATATGGGTGTTGTATTTTTGGATGGTGTATAATTTTAGTGGGAGTTTATAATTTGGTTTAGATGCTTATTGTGTGACACTTGTTTATGTTTGTATACTGCAGTACTTTAGTTATTGATGATGGTTTTTCATTATAGACTCTGTTTATTATATATTATATGTTGTATTTCATATATTCTTACTTTCCTATTATGGTAAACAATAAGGTTTGCGGTAATGCACTAAAGGAGAAAGACTAAGGTCGATCTCAATAAAGTTTAAGGAGGACTAATTGGAAATAGGCACGGTAAATCAAATTGCATGTAATTTTCATGCTACATTCCATACTCGATCTGTGTCATTCGGGTGTATTAGTACAGTGATCATTGAGGGTTCTAGTTGCCATCCAAATAAATACAACGACGAGTGCTTTGGTTTTATGCTGATATGTCTGATAGACGAGATTGCAACTTCGGGGATATTCGGGAATAATATGGCAATTTCATGGCCATACTTCAGTTTGCAATACAATTGTGTACGGTACATATGTGACCCGAGTGGGAGATTGTTAGGAAATTATATTTCCTATGTTGGGCTACATATATAATTCAATTGTATTGGGCTATATTATTTCATAAGGACCTAATAGGTGATTTAATTAAGACTGGGTCAGAATATCCAACTGGGTATAGATACCACTATGGATACCATATTAGTAACACAGTTGGGTTTGATGGATACTCATCCGGGACTATCTAAAGAACCTATTAGGGTTATGGTCCCTGCAGCTAAAATTTTACATACGTTCGATTCTTTGTAACCCACCATCAGTTACAGAGAACTCCATCTGAGTGATATTAGAGTTTAGGCTGCAGAAGATCAAACCCTCTAGTGTCATCTCTTGTTCACGCTTTTGCCTTCAGTCTCTCCATCTCTAATTCTCTACAGATTAGACTCAGGTATATTCAACAGACCCTAACCTATCAATTTAGCATGAATGATTTAGGGTTTCTATTTGGTTTATTTGCAATCCTAGTATCATCTAACACAATTGACTTTTGACATTGCAAAATGGCTAAAAAAGCATGATTAATTTTCTGCTAAGAGATGGAGTTTTATTTTGAATTATAAGCATGTAAATATAGATATATGATGTTGCTAATTACCATAATCAATAGAAGTGTATGATCTACTTATGAATTATGAAATAGTGCTTGGAAGCGACTCAATGTGTTACTTAGCACTACAACTAATAAAGACATGGAACTCATGTTAAATTTAGAGGTACAAGACCCGCTTTTAATAGTTCTGGTGCAAACGCTATGGGTGCTTTTTAGCATTTTCTTAAGTTCTATGGTAGATTGCATGCATTTATTAGTATGTAGTGTTTAAGACCTTAGCTAGGTGGCTCATGACATTGTTCTGTGGTTATATACATAGTTACTTATAGATATGCCTTCTTATTTAATAAGTGAAGATATCTTAACATTAAAAAATAAATTATGTATTAACTTTCGAAGTTCTTGCCTCAGCTACTGAAACTTGGATCTTGGACGTAGTTATTTATTGGTCAATTACGATGATGGCGGTAACATTAGTACATAAAAATTTCAACAGGATGAAACTAAAGAATGAACTGCCTTCCAGCAAAAAATATAAAATAAAATAAAATAAATAAGAAATTAAAAATTAAAGAGTGATCTACCTTGCTTTATTCTTTTTTTTTTTTTAATTCTTGTTTTTTCCCAAGCCTACAGATACTGAGGGCAACTTGCTGAGAAAAAACCATAGTTAAAATAAATACTGAACTCTCATCAACCATCAACCGTTATCTGCTAAGTAGTTCAACTAATAGATTTTCTAAGTCGATTTCAACGGTTCGGCGATGTTTATTAATAGAGTAGATGCTACTAAGATTAAGATTATTACGGTTGAAATCGACTTAGATGCTATTCTTAATGGAGTAGATGCTACTAAGATTAAGATTATTAGTGTTCATTGGGAGGACGAATATAAAATCTTCGGGAGAAGATCGACTACTTTAAATACCTGAAGGGATTTCAGAAAAACAAAATCAACATAAGATGAGCACTGCTCGCTAGAAACGTTGGTGAAGGAATACATCCATATTACGACAATAGAAAAAGAGAGTCTTTTTATTGTGTAAATCAAATTAGTGTTTGTATTCATTTTAGATTTTACTAATAGTATTTGTTATCTAGATGTGACCCCTTGGATATAGGTTATTGGGAGATAACTGAACCAAATAAAATTTCTGTGTGTCATTTTTATTTTTTCATTTTTACAACAACTATCTTTCGTATTACAACATAATTAAATAATTAATTAAATTATTTAATTCGGCCATATCTGAAAAACAGATCTAACATAGGATTGTGCATCTGTATCTCTTTCTTTTCCATTCTCCTCTGTTTGATCTGTTTTCCATCCTCCTCTGTTTGATCTGTTTTCCCCTGTTTCACTATTTTTGAGCTTTTCTATTTTACTCGGTTTCGTCTCTTCGAACAATGTCTAGTTTATTTGAACACCTAAAATTAAATTTACTTGCTATAATTTCGCCGAGTATGCTGAAAGATGTACTCTTTTGTTATTACTAGTAAAGGTTGGCATGTGCAGTGCTTATTATATCAAAATATCAAACTACCATTTACAAATAAGTTATATTCGCTAATTCTAAAATTAAGGGAAAAAAAAGATAACACAAAAAAAAATCTCTTACTTACCGTGACTGAAAGAAAAGTAAATTTAGAACCATTCTGAATAATATATCAAAGTGATTTGCGGTGCACATGTAACTTCTTTAGCTAAGTTAATAGTCAAATATGTAATATATTTACAAAATCCAAAATTTACAGATATTTGTCCATTTCATAATACAGATCATGAGCTTAGAAAGTTCATTTTACAAATCAATCAACTGGGATGTAGATTATTTAAGTTTCCAACAAGGAAGTTGGATCATAAAACCTCAGACATCCTTAGCACGAATATAGCAATCTTTGCAACATGACCATTTTTGGGTTAATTTATTAATGCTAGTTAGTTTGGTCAATTATTGCTTCATAAACAAAATAAAATAGATTCTGTGCTAAATAAAGCTAGAATGCCTAAAACACTTCAAGCTAAGTCTTAAAGACAAACAAAAGAATTCCCATAATGCTATCAGTACTTGAGATAATTGATAAGTAGTTATCGTAGAACTTATTTATATAAAAATTTGCCTGATAACAGGATATTATATATGATCTATATACTCATATAATATACAAACTCTCAAAAAGGAAAGTATAACAATTTATGTAGTAATAATATGAAGTGTTCCATTAGTTTTCCTCGAAAAAAGAAAGTGTTCCATTAATCCTAAGCATAGTTATAATTTAATTTGAAGAAAAAAAAGGGGGGACATAATAACGCTAGAAATAATAACGTACATAGATAAGTTGTCATTGTAGTTCTAATTTTTCAAAAAGATATCATGCAACTTAAAAGTGTTAAAAAAGGAACACCGCCACCGCAAGCAGGAAAAGGAATGGCCACCGCCACCAAAATTGTGCAAAGGATGGTTAGGCCATCGCCAAAGCACATTGATAACAAGTTTCAAAAAAGGAAAAAAAAAAATTCAGTATAAAGTTAAAGTACGAAACTAACCCTCATCTAAGTTTAAAATTACTCGGTTGCATTTGATAGGTTAAAAAGAGAGAGAAAAAAGATAAAGGTATAGAACCGGAAAGCTAAATTAGATGGATTTCTATCACTTTTACGTATAAAAAAACTAAAAAGAGTTACAAAATTACGAAACTCAGCTTTTTTTCAAATTTTCATACGGTTTTTATTAGAAAAATATCATTTTTTAAAAAATATTTAAAAAAATACTATTTTTAAACATAGTTACTGGTTACCGGTTTCTAGAAATTTGTTACTGATTACTAGTTACCAGTTATATACCAATTATAAATACTTTTATTTACTAGTTACCAGTTTCTAGAAACTGGTTACCAGAAATTAGTTACTATTTTAAAAAATAATATTTTTCTAAATAATTTTTAGAAAATGATATTTATCTAATAAAAATCGTACTGCACCTTAAAAATTTTAAACTACCTTATTTTTTAAATTTTTTTCTAAATTACCGTATAATGTCTAACTTCCTCAAATTAGATGAACAGGTGCGTAGAAAAACTGGCTAAAGGCCGAAGCAAACATAATTGTACAATCTTGACAACTGGTATTTATGACATGGTTTTCCAAAGCCATTACTAAAATTGTATATTTTATTGTAAGCTTACAAAAAGTGTGCAAATTCTCTTTAAAAAAATAATAAAATAAAAGGAATGAACTGATCGGTTAATACATATTAGTGTATAGACACATGTCTGTCTAAGAGTGTACAAAGAATATGTGTAAAATTTAAAACTACGAAATTAATCTTAAGATTTAGGATATATAAGGGGAAAAAAGTACAATTGTCTAGTATTATGCTCCTCTAAAACCAATAAGTTAATTATATTAAAATCCAAAAAGAAAAACGTAAAAAAGGCTAAGGGTATAAGTAGGAAAAACAAAAGATGGACAATGACCTGCTTATCTACATTTAGTGTATATAGTATATGAAATAATTTTTTAACTTAGAAACATCTCATTAACTATTGTTATTATAATGTAATTTCATCTAACTACTAATCAGTATAAAAACATTATACCATCTCCAATGCGTTATGATATAAAGTGCTGTGCTAATGTTAGATTTAGCATGACATACAAAAATTTAGCATGAATTTTTGAGTTTTGCTCCAATGCCTGCTTGAAATGCTATTGTTTATGTTAAACATTATATTTATTTATATACTATTTCTTTTTACTACTAACACTTATTATTTTATCATCTAATTATTCATCATAAAAGCTAACTTCACATACCAATTTGCAATTACTCATATTCAACGTAAATGAACAAAATTGTTAATAGAAAAAAGTGTTAGTAGAATTTTATTCTACTATTTATTATAATTAATAGTAATTTAGTAAGCATAGACTTGTAAATAAAAAATTTTTAGAATAATATATATACATATATTGAATTCTGACAATATTTTGAATGCATGAATGTTTTATATTTAAAATAGGAAAAATACTGTAAATTACATCACGTAGGAAAAATTTAACATGTGTTATATACTGTGCTATATTTGGCACAATAAATAACACATACTAAATATTATACCGAATAGAGCTTACTATTAGAAAAATATTTTTTAATCAAATACTAAAAGATAATATTTGTATGGCATAGAGCATGCCAATTGGAGATGCTCTCATGCTGAATTTTATTATATGCTATACTTTAATTTTTTTTAAATTTTTTTTAGAAATGCTAAAGTTCGATATTAGTATCATAGTATGACACAGAAGACCGTCTTCAACGCAATCATGCTAAAAATGATATGTTAATTTTAAATTTAGCACACAATTTTTAGGTTATACTCAAATGCATGCATCATAAAACAATTCTATTTTGTATTTAAATACTATTTTTATTTACAAAACATATTTTTTCTACTACAAAATCTTATTATTTTATCGTCCAAGTATTAATCATAAAAACTCCACTCTCCACCAAGTGTAAACAATTTTATTTATTTTATAAAATATGTGAATAGCAAAGTAGTGAATAGAATTTATAGAAATATATTGAGAATGGAATTGTTAATAAAATTTAAAGAAAATAAAAAACCAAAGACATATAAATGTATCAATTTTCGCTACATTATAAAATCCATGCATATTTTAGACTTAAAAATAATCGTAATATCACAAATTTTAACCCACGCTATAATAATAATACTATAAATTCAAAGATATCCTAATGACAACAATATTATAAATTTAAACACATACTAAAACTTAGCTCGTGCTATTTTTTATATTATATTTAATACATCATATAGCATGTGCTAAAAATTACGTTAAGTATAATATATATGCCATTAGAGACATATTTTGTGGACAACACTAAAAAGAAATACTAAATGTAACATTAGCATGAGCTGTAGTATTAGAGATGCTATAACATTTGTATTAAAATGCTCTAACTGGTTTCGTCTAACACTTTATGTTGTTCAAAGTGCGCAATGAAGATTTTGAAGCCTACAAATAATTTGAAGTTATTGTGTTTTATAGAGCTCTAAATATCAACAACGACAACTCAGCTACAAGCATAAAAAAGTTTCCAACTTTGATATGTAGTAGTCAAGATATAGAATATAGAGTTAATTCGAACTTTTGATGTTGTATTGTCTTTATTCTTCTAAATAAAATTCTTTGCAGCGCTGTTGAACAGCTCTCTAATATTTATTATCAATTAGCATTGACTATTGTCTACTTTGATCAACATAATATAGTTGATAAATCAGGCGCATATACACGCCCGCCAACCCACACACGTGTGGACAAACCTAGTGATTACTAGAACAATCCGCCTGATTCCACTTTACCACGTATAAAAATCCCTTCACTCACTTGAATTCTGCTTTCAATTTTAGTCAGCAATTTACAATAATTAACACCCTAATCCTCAGTTTTTAACTCCAAACTAACATCACCTCGCTCTGGCCAAAAATTTACGAAAGCAAAAGTCCACTCCAAACTGCTGAAGTGTACCCTCTACACTCTTCCACGTCTATACGCCGACACGTGTCACGCTCTAAAAGCCACACCAACAAGCATTAATCTTACGTTCATCTCCTCTGTTATTTGGCACTATATACCTCTTTCGAGCTTCTCCAAAGTCATTTTCTCGGTTTTTAGATTTCGTTTCTGAGATGGGTTTTATTGAATATGTCTCTGATCTCTGCGACTTTTCTCTTGGTGGCAGTAAAAAGCTCAGAAAACTGAAGCAACTACAGGTACGTACGTACGTAATAAAACGCACTAGAAATCAATGTCGTTTCTTGAATTAGTTTCCAAAAACTGTTTTTTTTTTTAATTGTTTTTAAATTCGATTTGCTTTTGAAAATTTTCAGACGGTGGAGATAAAAGTGAAAATGGACTGCGAAGGGTGCGTGAGGAGGGTGAAGAAATCGGTGGAAGGAATGAAAGGAGTGACGCAAGTGGAGGTGGACCCCAAGCAGAGCAAGCTGACGGTGATCGGTTACGTGGAGCCCAATAAGGTGCTGGCACGTGTCAGGCAGCGGACGGGCAAGAAGGCCGAGTTCTGGCCGTACGTTCCCTACGACGTCGTACCGCACCCGTACGCGCCCGAGGCGTACGATAAGAAGGCTCCGCCCGGGTACGTACGGAACGTGCTGGCGGAACCGGAGGTGGCTCCTCTCGCACGTGCCAGCTCCATTGAGGTCAAGTACACGACCGCCTTCAGTGACGAAAACCCGAATGCTTGTGTCGTTATGTGAGAATTAATACACATATATCAGGATTAATTCTTTTTTTTTTTTTTTTGATAATAATATCAGGATTAATTCATTGCATAATGTTATGTATGTACATATTTATACTTAAAAATATACGAGTGCGCATGTATTTTTATAAGGTCGTGAAAGGTAATTAATTAGAGTTTCATGTTGCAAAATGAAGGTCTTTCTAATGCAAGATTTGGGGAAGATGTTGCTTAATGGCAAAGTGTTGTAGATTATCCTTTAAATGGATGATAACCTTTTTTTTTGGGGTGGGGGGAAAAGATGGTCCATAAACCTTGTGACGGTTCTGTTAATTGGTGATGTCGAGAATCATGACATCAATCTTGGTAAGATTATTCAATTACATTTTTTATCGGTGGAAACTTGATGCCTGATGGATATACAAATTAAAGGTCTAGGATATCCCATTATAAAAATTAAAATGTAATTCGGATTGTTTAAGATGCATGAATTATAATTGTTCAATTGTTTCATGACCACGAAAAAAACTATTTTTTCAGGGTTTTAAGGCGGCAGAACTTTCTTTTCCTTTGCATTTGGTAGTAGATTGTGGCTGGTAATTCGAATTCGTGTTATTATGTCATGTTCGGGTCGACACAATTACGACACGATACGATAACACTTCAACTTGAACATGATATGATTAAGAAGTGTGTTAAAAATCTAAACATGAACATGATACAAATAATACATATGTATTTAATAAATGTATGTGTATCATATTATGACATATTTGACACGGTTATTTAAAATTGATAAGATTACTCAAATTTAATATGATTATACTAATTAATTCAACTATATATATAATTAATCAAAATCGCATTTAAAATACTAAAATATTAATAAATGTATCTAATTTTTATCATGCCAACAGGATATGAAAATGACCCGTTTAATTAAACGTGTTAAATGGGTTGACCTAAAACTCAACCTTTTATTATTTGTGTTACACGTGTCAACCCGAAATTGACGCGAAAATTAAACGGGTCACCTAGACCTATTTGTTTCGTGTTGTTTTCGAGTCATATCATCGGGTCGTATAAAAAATTATCGGTCCTTGTAGATAATTTTTTATATGGTACTAGCATTTGGCACATTTGCTACAATGTCTTGCTTTCTAAAAGACCAATCAACTTTTGTGGTGCTTGCTTTACACACTAATAAAGGTAGGTTATTAGTATGGAGTCTTTTTCTTTTCTTTTTTTTTGGAAGGAAATTAGTATGGAGTTTGGAATTTGTCACATAAGTTATAACTTTTGTATAGGGTCATTCTATGATATGGGTACTTTGTTTTATCAGAGTTGATTCGTTTTATAGAAAAAATGAAAAAAAAAAGTGAGGTGAAAGATTCGAACTTCACAAATTTACACATTCATCTAATGAATTAATCACCTTTGTCGAGGAACACCCACAAATAAAAGAACCCCTAAGTATCGCAATAACTCTCCACCTCGCTTCATACCATAAATAAAGAGCAAATCCCCCTAAATCCGCGTAGGGTCTTCTGATTACCACCACTCGGTAAACGTAGGCATTCAGTTGCCCCTCCGGTTTGGTAGGCATAGATACACAGTTGTCCTTCCAGTTTTATGGGATAGGTATCAGGCAGAGAGTACTTAAGACACGTAGTACGAGTTACCCTGTTCGTAATGAGATGATATGAGCTCATGGGATGAGATGATTTATGATATATACAATGATGTGGTTTTTTAGGTAATAAATATGTCATTATAAAAAGATATCTTTGCAATAACATATTGAATTGAAAGATAAAATTCTTCCAATATATATGCTAATTTTCCAATTTTGTGACTATCCTAAATAAACCAACTGGTTGACTACGATACTAGAAAAAAAAAACAAAAATAAAAAAAAAAAAACAAAAATGCATCCAACAGTAACAATCATTGTCAGTGCATCTGACTCTAAAAACTAGAGATTTATGGTCAACATCCCTGATCTAAAGAAGAACTTAGAAACAAACCATTCATGCTTCACAAACTCTTCATGTTCAAAATCTTTATCCTTCACAAAGCTGCCACGTTGAATCGCTTGAAAAAGTGCCAAATATCCACTTACCTATTTTTACCGAAGAAAGAGATCTACAAGTCTCCCTCCTACGGTCTTCTCATTAGCAATCTGTATTGGGAAAGTAACATAAAGAAATATACTCCATTCCAGGGAGACAATAAACTCCCAATCAAAGAGACAATAAACTCCACAAAAGGGAGACAATATATTTGTTAATATATTTAATAATTTTGGGAAAGCAGGCGATAGATCAACCCTTGGTCTCATTCATCATCAATATTTCCTAATGGAGAATGACAAGGCATAAGTGAGATTGTAATTTCTATTGATATTATTGCTAATGATGAAGAATGACAAACCATATATTGTATCATAGCATTTGAAGAAACGAGAACTTGAACACTTGAAAACGCAAAAAACTAAAGATAAGAAATATCGATAACAAAATTTGTAAATAATTCCTACAATTTATTTAAAACTACCACGTTCAATTATTTATGTTATTAAAGTCATCATACGAAAGTAATTAAGAAAAAATATAGAGAAGTAAATAAACGAAATTTTATGTCTTGCTTTTCTTGTTTTTTTAGATATTTTACCCTTTCGGCTCCATAAATTATAACTGGCTCGAATCACTTTGGAGGAAGGAATCGAAATCTTAATCAATAAGATAAAGCATCAATGAAGACGTTTTTATACATTCATGTGTACCCTTTTTTAATTATATTTTACTGGTCATAATTAAAATTAGAACAAAAGTAAAAGAAAATTTAAATAAAATAATTTATGGAAATTCGGAGATTCAGAGAAACCCAAAACAAAAAAGTTTACATTTATAAAGAAAACACAAAAAACAACTTCATTTTACTTTCCTACTCCAAGATTCAAATTCGAGTTAAGCAAAATAAACAACATTTTACCCAAAAATATCACAAATCAGAAGGCAGTTATTGATAATAATTAATTAACGAGAAATATTTACCTGGAGTGGTAGAGATCGTGGTCAGTGGGGCCGAGTTAAGATCGGCTTTTGTAAAAATACCCAAAAAAACTTGTAAAATTGCCAATAAAACTAAACTGAAAGACAACCCAAAAGCAGAGAAGAGAAAATAGATATGACACATATCAGAGATAGAGAAAAGAAGATGAAAAAAGAGATGTCGTGGTTTTCGGGGCTAGGTGTTTTGCATATGTTTATTTTAGCAGGAAAATATTTATGTTTTTGAGAACCTCTTAATGGCCCACTTTTTTTTTAAATACAGATTTATATAACAAAAAAATTTAACTAGATCCATTGATTCATCAGATTTGATTCAATGGTTTAAAAAAGGAAAAAAAAAAAAACCTGGTCATTAAATTGAATCAAAGATGATGGAAAGGCTTTACCATAGTTCTGACGTTATGACTTGTTTAAAAAATATAATAAGGAAAATGAGTTTCTGTTGTTTTATTTTTGAAAAATAAAATGGAAATTTAGATTTTTGGCATTTGACGTTGAACCAAAAAGAGAGAAAGCACAATGGAAACTTGAATAAGATTAACAAGATCTTGGTTTTCTCGTAAGAAGAATATTTAATGTGAAGTGAATTTATATTTAATGCGAAATGAATTTGAGTCATATAAAATTCTTAACAATTGATGCCATGGTAAATGATGTGATTGGAAACGGTTACTATAAAGGAGTTCTCTTTTTTTAAACCACATATTACAGAAGGTTGCAATTCTATAATTTAAATGAAAATGCATGGATATAACTCATTATACTACATTATTAGATTGTATATATGAAAGATAAATGAAATTGCTAAAGAATCATTCACGTGATCATCAATAACAACCCAGTACCATTTTTTTCACCCATAAGAGATATGAGACCATTCGTAAACTCCAACCGTTTCTGCCTCAGCTACGTTCATGGCCATAAGTATGAGAAGCTTTTGAATAATGAAAGGGTCTGAGAAGTTGGGTTGTAGAGTTGGGCACAAACCGGCTTGAGATTTTGGTCTCAGAAAATGACATGGATGAGACTAATTTGGGCTAAATGACTTTTTTGTGCATTTTTTTTAAAATAAGATTTTTAAGAGTATCAATGACGTCTTGACCTGTAGTTAAGAGCATCTTGACCATAAAAAAATTTCTATAGTCAAGATGCTCTTGACTATAGATAAGTCCTTAACACTCCTAAAAATGTTATTTTTAAAAAGATATACAAAAAAGTCATCTTGGCCCAAGTTAGTCTTGCCTATGTCCTTTTCCCTTTTGGTTTCGATTTGGGGGTTTTAGGTGTGCACAATTTTGGGCCTGTCCCTTAAATAGATGTTCGTTTCAAAAACTTTGTACAAAAATGACATAATTTATTAACTGATTTCTTAATATAAAAACCAAAAAAAAACATTTACTGAAATAAAGTGTATAAAAAAGACATCTGCCTTATCATTATGCTTAATATATTGATCAATTGAAATATTAGCATGATTTTGCTTTTAAAATAATTTTTTCTTTACAATAGACAACTAAATAGTATCTCGGTTATAAAGATACAATCGACAACATAAACAGGTTCTAAATCAAATGTAAAGAGAAAAAATAGTAAAAAATCATTTAAAAAGCCACATAAAATATATATTGCGGTGCAATTTGAGATGAACCGGGAAAAGGTCTACAAATATATATATATATATATATATATGAAAGTTATAAAGTTACACTTGAATACAAGTGTCTTAAGGTTAAGGGAAGAGCTTGGCAATACCCAATACACAGGTGAAGAATTAGATGAGCTCCAATTTTCACACTTTTTTTTTTTTTTTTGCGTCAATTAATTAGAACCTTGCACTGGGGTTCAAAATGAGCTTTTTATACTTCATCCTCATTTAACAAAGGGAAAAGTTCATAAATACCCATTTTTAAAACTATATTTTCATAAATACTTTTTTTTTATTTCATAAATACCTGTTTTTATACTTTTTTTTGGAGAAATGTGGATCACTACTGTTTTACACATGAAATGTAGACTACGGTATATATTTCATGCATTAAATGTATACCGCGGTCCACATTTTATGAATAATACTTACACTCAAAATTAGCACACATTTTAAAATGTGTACCGTTCATATTTTACACATGAAATGTGTACCTAATGGATAAAATATACATTGTAAATGTGGACCACTCATATTTTTTATATGAAATGTGAACCATAAAAGCGGATAATTTTTAAAGAAGTTTTAAAAACGAGTATTTTTGAAATAAGTTTTAAAAAACGGGTATTAAGTGTAATTTTTACTTTAACAAAATGTCAAAGTAGGTATAGGTAAATCTAGAGTTCGGTTTGAAATTAGAGATTAAACAAATCCCTGCTGTCTTTGGATATTGAAAATTACACCAAAGTCACTTATCGGGTTCTTGGTTTAAATGCCAACTTTTAAAAGAGATAACTTTATACAAATTATCTAAATAATTAGAGGAATGTTAGTTATACTATCTTTTATACTTTTTTTTTTGTATTTTCTTAGTTCACTATTTGACATGTAAATTTCACTATAATTTTTCACATTATTAAAATGTTAAATTGGATATTAAAAGTCACGTGTTAAACATTGAGATTGGAGAGTATTAAAGAGAATGAGAATAAAGGTATATTTAGCACTCCTCAAATAACTAAATTACATTGTGGAAGTATTAGTTTATACACAAATGCAAGTGATGATCTCATGGATGAAATTTGTATATAAAAATAAAGGGGATTATTTTGTTATTTTCACAAACTCCAGGAGAATTATTTTTCTCCTTTTTTAAGGAATCCAAAAGTTATCATTTTGGTTATCTTCACAACCCTAAAGTAGATCATGCAAATCTAGTCAAAAGTTCATAAACTAATGGGATTTTCATGTAATTATCCTCCTTCGAAAATAACACTTTATTTTGCAATCATCTCATCACGAAACCCTTTTTTTTTTTTTTTCTGTCTGCAAGCCCAGCTGGACAAATCTGGCGCATTTGGGTGTGATTCGTTCGAAGCCCATAAGCTTTGTTTCCAGGAAAAGGACTTTAAAAAAATAATACAAAAAATAAGAGCTATTGAAAAAGAAAAACTATTTTTTCGTACGAGGTTCAGTAGTATTTTTCTAAATATTTTAGTTATTGGAAACCGAAAAACTAATTTAACTATTAGAAAGCAATTTAGTTTATCGTAACTAATAACCAGATCCCAAAAAAACCAGTTTGATTACCAGAAACTATAAAATAAAGAATCTAAAAAAAATTTTATTTGAAACTAAGTTGGTTTATTAGAAATTATAAACTAATTTATTTACTAGAAACCGAAAAACCAACTTCGTTATTAGAAATCATTTTAGTTTCTTATAAAATATTTAGAAAAATGTGACTGATAATTGTAATGAAAAATAATGATTTTGGAAGATCGTACTTTTAGTATTATTTTTGAAAACTTAGGCATAAGTGTCCAAATCCTTTATTTCCACGCTTTGGGCAAACAAAACAGGTCCTCCGTTGTGGGTTTTAACTTTATAACCCAGTAAACCGGGTACGGACCGGAGTTTATGGATCCAAGGCTCCAAGCAGGACGTGAACCACTAGGGACGCAAAGCAGGACCCGAAATAGGGACCTTGGACAGGCAGTTAGAGAGAGAACAGAGACGAGTCAGTCAAACGCAACAACAACATCACATTCGCTAGAGAGAGAAAGTAGAGGGAGAGAATGATCGCTGACGGAGCCGAAGACGAAGAGAAATGGCTCGCCGCCGGGATCGCTGGTCTCCAGCAGAACGCATTCTACATGCACCGGGCTCTGGTGAGACTATCAAAACCCTTGCTTTCGTATCATAATCAAAATCAAAATTCAAAACCCCCCGATTGTTTCTCGGGAAAATTTGGAAGAAAACCCTAATTTTTTTTTAATTGCGAAGGCCTTAATTATTTTCTGATTTGGTATGGAATCTCTTTGTTTTTGTTAGGATTCGAACAATCTCCGTGATGCCCTAAAATATTCTGCCCAGATGCTGTCTGAGCTTCGGACTTCGAAGCTTTCTCCTCATAAGTATTACGAGCTATGTGAGTCTCTAGATCAACGATCCGGTGTTATTGTGTTTGAAATTGAGATAGTTCGTCCTTTTTTTGTTATCAATTTTTTTTTGGGGGGGGGGGGGGGGTGAAAAAAAAGGGAGGAATTGTGGGATTGACAATGATTGTGATTTATGGTTTCTGTATGGTGGCTCAGATATGCGAGCATTTGATGAATTGAGGAAGTTGGAGATGTTTTTCAAGGAGGAGGCTCGGCGAGGTTGCTCTGTTATTGATCTGTATGAACTTGTGCAGCACGCGGGTAACATATTGCCCAGATTGTAAGTTGATATCTTCTTTTTAAATCAAACCCACTTTGTCTTTTATTTTTCTTTAATAATATTTGTTTAATGCATGATCTTCAAGTTATTGATTACTATCGAGACCTCAAATTCGGTTTTTGAGATGTTGGAATTTATGTCCCTGCCCTTATCAGCTAAATATATAGTTTATATGTGTAATTATTTATAGGATCTAGAGTAGCACCAAAACATAAAAATAAAATAAAGGTATATAAGGAGAGCATGAAACATGGAATGGTCAGTGTGGTGCTTTGTACAGTAATAAAGGATCCATTTTGTATAACATAGTTGTAAAATTCTTGCTTTGTTCTTGCAGTGTGTTTCTTGCTCATAATTATTGAGCCACGGGATATCCTCTTTTAGATTTAAAATTATTTTCATTGTAAAATGTCAGTTGGGTGTAAAGATCTCTTCCCTTAAATAGTTATCTGATGTGCCCAAGTAGACCTTAAACTGTAAGTCATAGCATCGTGAATTTGCTAATCTTACGTGTTTATTATGCGATTCAATCAGGTATCTCCTCTGTACAGTTGGATCTGTTTATATCAAATCTAAGGAAGCTCCTGCCAAAGATGTTCTTAAAGATCTTGTGGAGATGTGCCGTGGAATTCAGCATCCCGTACGTGGGCTTTTCTTAAGGAGTTACCTCTCCCAAGTCAGCAGGGACAAATTGCCTGATATAGGTTCTGAATACGAAGGGTAAGGAAATTAACTGCTAAATAGTTGCTAGGTTCCAGTTAGGTGTATATAATTTTGCCGACTCTAAAGTCAGTCTAAACTCTCTCTTTCTTCTCCTCCTTCTGTTTTCCCCCAACAACTCCCCAGCGTCCTTTGCTATTTTATAGTCTGTTAAACTGTTAATGTATCCGATTGAATAAACTCGATGTCAGTAATGAGTTAATAAATAGTATTTTCTTGCCCCCTGTTTTTAATTTTTGTTCATATTGGTTTGTGAATAGAGGAAATGCTAGCCAGCCTGACAGTTTTAAAAAACTTTTCACATGACAAGTTGACGGCATGTTAGTATTACATTGTTGGTTCAAGCTAGCCAATGGTGTTGAAACACCATTTGGTTGGATAGACCATTTAGTAACAAAAACTCTCACCTAATAATTCTGCTGATAAAAAAAAAAGAAAAAAAAAAAAGAGATACTGATTGAACCTGATCTGACGAGGGCTACCTTGACTTCTGCAGTGATGCTGACACTGTTGTGGATGCTGTGGAGTTTGTACTTCAAAATTTCANNNGTTGGTTGATACTATTATGGTGCTCTCATGTTTGGACATGCATAGGTACCACAATGCTTGCATGTCTTGAAGGTAAAATTTATCACGAGGGCATGATTTCTGGTCATGCAGGTGTTGTAGTGCTTGTGAATCAATTCATACTCTTAGCTGATCCTGAGTTGAGGGTTGCTATCGGGCTTTCTGGTCTGCAGGGGCCTGCCCGGGAAAAGGAGAAACGGGAGAAGGAAAGGAGCGAGCTACGTGATCTTGTAAGGATAGCTGGTTGGTTTTGCTGCAATAGTACTGTGTACATGTTGGGCGTGCACTTACAGAAGGCTTGTCTATTGTTCCCTTTACTTTTATAGGTTGGGAAGAACCTGCATGTTCTCAGTCAGATAGAGGGGGTTGATCTCGAGATGTACAAGGATACTGTTCTTCCTAGAGTCCTGGAGCAGGTTGACCTATTTTGGTTTTTGTTATTTACTTTCAATGACATTTTGGTAGCTTATTTCATATACTTCCATTTTGACAGGTTGTCAATTGCAAAGATGAGATTGCACAGTTCTATCTGATGGACTGCATAATTCAAGTCTTCCCTGATGAATATCATTTGCAAACGCTTGATGTATTGTTGGGTGCTTGCCCCCAGCTGCAGGTATGTGATATTACCATTTTGATTAATTCTAGATCTGTTTTTCCCCTTTATCCTCATTTGCATCATCTTTCCTACCTGCAAACACTTTTTAAGTTTGAAGATTCTTACTTTTATTCATAACCAAATTAGGGGACAAGTTCATATTCTGCCCCACTCCTACATTTGACGCATTGCCTCCAATTTATTTGTTCCTTTGTCATAAAATTACCTTTTGGCTTTGCTAATTTTTCTTTAACTGTCTTGCCAAACACTGACAGAAAATAGTATGAATTATGAGAAGAATTTCTTAACAGTGAAAAAGAATTATGTACAAGTTAAATTCAATTGGTATTTGGTAATAAGTCAATTTTGATTGAAGAGACAAATTGTATGGATATTAAGCATTGAATGGTACATGATACTGCCTATTTATGAAGAGTTCTGGTACCACGCTTTCATATGCCTTTGATTTGCTTTTAATGTTTTATGTGACTCTATTTTCAGCCATCTGTTGATATCAAGACAGTGCTATCCCAGTTGATGGAAAGGCTTTCAAATTATGCTGCTTCAAGTTCAGAAGTGCTACCTGAATTCTTGCAAGTAGAAGCTTTTTCCAAATTGAGCAATGCCATTGGGAAGGTAAAATCTTGTGTAGCCTTAAGGAATTTACAAATTAAAAGTGGCTACTAAATTTGTAAATGTTGCCGAAAGGAAAGGTTTGGTATGGTTTCATTTGATTATTGGGGTCCTATTGTCTCTATCTTGCATAGCTACTTTTTATCTTTGTCTGACTTGTATTGGGGCATGGGATTGAATAGTCAGCAATTGATTGGTTGTACATTGATGCAGGTGATAGAAGCTCAAGTAGAGATGCCTACGGTTGGAGTAGTAACATTGTATTCATCACTTCTTAAGTTTACTCTCCATGTACACCCTGATCGACTTGATTACGCAGATCAAGTATTGGTATGTCTTCTGGTTGGGTTATCATATAGTGGTAGATACAAGTTTCCCTTTATATTTAAGGCTATTCAATGGTTTTATTTTTTGCGCATACTGTTAAACATTGTAAATAATGTTTATACATTTGTTGTTCTTTGTATCTACTTTTGGTCAGGGAGCATGCGTTAAAAAACTTTCTGGCAAAGGGAAGATTGAAGACAATAAGGCAACAAAACAGATAGTTGCACTTTTAAGTGCTCCACTTGAGAAATATAATGATATTGTCACTGCCTTGAAGCTTTCGAACTATCCCCGTGTCATGGAATATCTTGATAACGAAACAAATAAAGTAATGGCCACTGTTATAATTCAAAGCATTATGAAAAATAAGACTCACGTATCAACTGCTGACAAGGTATGCAATGACTAATTGTGTGTCCTTTTTTTCCAAAGTAGGATTCTTTTCAAACGGATGGTTTACTTTTCTTAGGTGGAAGCATTGTTTGAATTGATAAAAGGGCTTATTAAGGATTTGGATGGGACTCCCGATGATGAGGTAATCCCTTTTTTTTTTTTTTCTGAGTAAGCTGTGATCTTTGATTTATTAACCCTCCTTACTTATTTTCACATTTGTTTAATACATTCTATTGTTTCTCACCAAATGGTTTTCTGTTCCCCTATTAATTGCAACAAACGAATATTTCTGAATTAATGTTTTTTGTTTCAACTCTAGCTTGATGAAGATGATTTCAACGAGGAGCAAAATTCTGTTTCACGACTTATTCAGATGCTTTGTAATGATGACCCAGAAGAGATGTTTAAGGTATTGGCAATATGGCACTTTACACGAGTAAAATGTGCTCAGCCTAAAACTTTAATAACACAAGAATTCTAAGCAACAAATTTTATGTATTTAAGTATTCGGTCTGTGTCTTAGAAATTGGGCCTGATTGAATTTGAGAACCTTTTAAGTATGTTGTTCATAATCCTTGCAGATTATATGTACTGTGAGGAAGCACATACTTACTGGAGGGCCAAAGCGTTTAGTCTTTACAGTTCCTCCCTTGGTTTTCTCTTCGCTAAAGGTTTGCTTCTACTTGTTCGGTGCCTTGTGATATATGCATATGCATGTCAAATTCTGATACTAAATTTAAGTTGCCATTGAAATTTGTATAGTAGCATGGTTTATTGCCTGTGGTGGTGATTGGTGATTTAGCTGTTCAGACCTCGTGGTTTGTGTTTTATGATATATTATAGAAACTTATAAAAGAATGTGAGAACTTGTGATATAGGGCGACAAAAGGCTTCCATCTTTCTTTCTTTCTTCCCCCCCCCTCCCTCTCTCTCTCTCTCTGTCTCTCTCTCTTTCTCTCTTATATATGTAAGTCTGTGTGAGGAGTGTTGACAATCTATGTATTTGGCACTCAAATGATGTATTATTTCTTGAATGTGCAGTTGGTTAGGCAATTGCAAGGCCAGGATGAGAATCCTTTTGGAGATGACACAGCAACTACACCAAAGAAAATATTTCAGCTTTTAAATCAGGTGGCTTATCTCTAAATGGAGTCATTAGTAGTCTTTTCATTATCATTTAAAAAAAATTTCTAATGCCCTAAGAACATTAAATGATGAATATCCCTTTTCTTTCGCATGTTTTTGTATTATGTTGGAAGAGTTTTTCAGTTTGCCTATGTTATACACTATCCTTCAAAGTTTCGGGTATTTCTCAATTAAGACACATATTTATCGGTTTCAGACCATTGAGGCTCTATCAAGCATTCCAGCACCAGAACTGGCATTAAGGTTGTACTTGCAATGTGCTGAGGTAAATGGCTTAGTCTATTTACATATGAAGTACCTGGCCAGCGATATCATTTTAATTTACATATGAAGTACCTGGCCAGCGATATAGTTTTAACCTGCCTATCTGTGTTTTGTGTTAATTAGGCTGCAAATGACTGTGAGTTAGAACCTGTTGCTTATGAATTCTTCACCCAAGCATATATTTTGTATGAAGAGGAAATCTCGGTAAGTTTATTTGCACTGCAGAAACTATTCTCATTTCCTTTTTCTTTCATGTTTCCTGTAAGGAAGTTTAAGTTTTCTAATTATTTTTTGTTTGCATGTTGCTGTAATAGGATTCAAAAGCACAGGTGACCGCAATTCATTTAATAATTGGGACCCTTCAGAGGATGCACGTCTTTGGTGTTGAAAACAGGGATACTTTAACACACAAGGCCACTGGGGTAATTACAGAAAACTTTATCTCTTGGTGATATCTAGACTGTCCCGGTCTTTTCTATTGATAGCGTTGTTTTTGTATTTGTGCAGTATTCTGCAAAGCTTTTAAAGAAGCCTGATCAGTGCAGAGCTGTTTATGCTTGTGCACATCTCTTTTGGGTTGATGATCAGGAAACCATGAAGGATGGAGAGAGGTGAGTTACCATACATATGAATGATATTTTAGTGTCCTAAAAAAGAAGTTTTTTTAATCATCTCTTTTTATTTCATTTTTTTTCTTTTTATTATTTTAAACATTTTCTCGTATCAGGGTCCTGATATGCCTGAAACGTGCTCTAAGAATTGCGAATGCTGCTCAGCAAATGTCGAATGCAACTCGTGGTAGCACGGGTTCTGTGACTCTCTTTGTTGAGATATTGAACAAGTAGCTCCCAAAATCATAATCTTATTGTTTTTCCTACCCCTCTAGTCTTGGAAGATAAGGCTGCCTTACCTCGTTGTTTATCTCTGCAGGTATCTTTATTTCTTTGAAAAGGGAAACCCACAGATAACTGTTGCTTCAATTCAAAGCCTGATCGAATTGATAACAACCGAGATGCAAAGTGATTCAACTACACCAGACCCAGCTACAGATGCTTTCTTTGCGAGCACATTGCGTTACATCCAATTCCAGAAACAGAAAGGTGGTGTTGTAGGAGAGAAATACGAGCCCATCAAAGCTTGAATTGCGGGATGCTCATGATAGAGAGGTGTTTCTTTTGGTTTTGAAGTTCAGAATGGACTTTTTGTCTTTTGACTGTTACTCTCCGAAACCCATTTGATCTTTTATAGGAAGTTCATATGTACCTATGCAGTCATTTCCAACATCCGTTGTGGTATTTAGTGTAATTGGAATTTTCGGTTTGATTCTCAAGTTTCTATTTATATCATGAATTTACATTTTTATGAACAAAAGTACGAAAAGAAACTTCTGTGTGCAGTGTGCACTCTTAACAGTGACCGAGGTACTCATGTCGCATGCCGGTATAGAAAATATGGACTGCCGGAGATCCCGACCATCTATATCTGTAGAAATTATGGAAAACCTTGACGAGCTAACTAAAGGCCTAAAATCTTTGTTGATCTCTGTAGATAGTGTTTTTCTTTTTGTCTTGCTTAACCGGAAAATAATTTTTTAGGTGGAAACATCTTTTTTCGCATAGTTTTGGGATGAAATAAACTGATTATAAGTACTTAATTAAGGAATTAAACTTTCTTCTCTTAACATACTTTTGGTTGAAGTGAAATGATCTGACTTCGTAGTAATTGGTATCAGCATTAAACTCTCTTCACTTAACATACTTTTCGTTGAAGTGAAATGATTTGACTTTGTAGTAATTGGTATCATACACCATGTCTTAAGTTTAGACTCACGACAGGTTGCATGGAATGGACTAAGGACTTGTAGCGATAGCCGATAAGACGGACTGCATGGGGAGTATTAACCCCACTTGTTTGCGTAGAGCGTTTGAGACCCACTCTTCGTGATGTTTTGATATCTAGTTTAAGTACTTGAACTTTACATAACTAACTTAGGTAAATCAATGCCCTCCTCCCCTTAAGAGACTAGTCATAACAATTTGAGTGCATATCAATGATGGACTATCACCGAGTAAAATACTTCTAGAACGACTAGATTGTATTGAAATACAGAGATGTTTTTAAGTTGACTAGTAAACAATTTGCTTAGCTAAATAGGCCTTCCAATAATAGTCCCTCTTTTCATTTGCAATGATTAGATGAAGCGATCAAAAATAAAGTTTAATGGAAAACGAGAGGAAAATTTTGAACTGGCAGCTTTATCCAACACAGGCGCAATGACCAAGATTAAATTTAACCGTTGGAAAATCCTTGTTTCGTGCTACCTCATGATTCAAATAAGTAGAGAGTTTTCGACGTGTATCAATTTATCTAATTTTGAACGAGATTTTCCAATATGTACTCTGACCTTTGGAAAAGAAGATTTTAACATTTAGATCAAAGTTAGGAGGTTTCTAGTGAGACTTTCCACGGTTAGTGAATCACCGTAGACCAAAAACCAACTCCTAATCTGCATCTTTTTGGTCCATCTTCAACCTTTTCCAATGTACAAAGTAAGATTTGCAACGAATTTCATATCCATCTGTTAATTGTTTCACGATATTGTACTTTTTAAATAGCCAAAATACGTAAAATCTAAGTATATGCTTATTAATCTGTAATGTAAAAAATGAAATAGGAAAGGGAATGACATTCCATTTCATGTGTAACTAATTATTATGTAAACACATGAAAAAGAATCTTAATCTTTTCCACCTATTATTTCTTACTCCTATCTATTCTCTTTCCCTTCCATTCTCTTTCCACTCATTTTTTTTACTGGTTAGTTTCCCTACCAGTCCCTTTCCACTCATTCTCATTACTGAGTAGTAAATATGGCCTAAAATCCCACTCTTGCATAGAGATTGCAGTGAACTAAAATAACAATACAGAATTTTACCAAAAGAATCCATAGAAATTGCCAAGCCTTTAAGCACGATACAAATTAATAATATAATCGCATTCGTAGAAAAGCAAGGTTGTTTTCCTAACTGGGATATTCCAGTCTATTAATACATAAAAACAATCAAAACCTGGAGTTAAGATAAAAGGTCGGCAACCATGCAACCCAACAATAAAGGACCACAACAATTCCAAGAAATCAACACAAAACCACCTCATGCTGCACAGAGTTTCAAGAGTATATTGTACAAGTGGACAATAACCCATGAACTCCAACTTCTTCAGGAGAAAAGGAGGGAAAAAAAAAAGGAATAGCGGGGAGTACAGGCAGAATGGAGGGCTGTTGTCTCTTTACACCTATCTTTCCAATCACAATATAGAGCAAGCCTTTTGTGCTTTGCTTTTCTTTTTCTTCTGCTTCGGCGGTTGAAGGACAACCCTTATGGCTGCGTCAAAGACTCCCTTCACATTCTGCATATACAAGCCAACTTATCAAGAAAAAGGCCGATTTCATAGAAAAAGAAAGCAAAAGTTAATTGAGCAAGTAATAATACATACCTGCTGTGTCTTTGAACTGCATTCAATGTAAGCAGGTGCTCCAATAAGCTTCCTCAGCTCTTCCCCCTAGAAGTGGATCGAAAGGTCAATATAAAACAGAAAATGTGAAATTACTTTAATCTGTTGGAGCATGTCAAGCAGTAGATTTTCACCTGAGCTGTAGTAATTGGTACGGCACCAGGATGGTCTATAAAGAACTGCTTATCATCCCGAAGATCTAACTCATCAAAAACCAAAAATAAAAAGGAAAAGTTAGCAGAGATGATTAAGAGAGATGATTAAGATCATGCTTGTGGCAGAACTTCCATTAACTAAAGAACATGGTACTTAGCAAACAATCCCGAGTATGAAATGAAAATGAATCTCACCAGGAAAAAGAGAACACAAATAAAACAAACGACTTGTTGTACAAACAAACTATCATAATTAAAATAACAATAATAATAAAATTAAAATAAAAAAAATTATAGAAATAAAGCAGCTGGTTATGGACTATACTCTTAAAATTTGATTAAAACTTAAGTAGACAATAAGAATTGTTTTTTAAGAATGGTAACCAATAGAAAGAGGAAAAATCTACCAAGCTTTGTTCCAACAAGGATGATTGGGACACCGGGTGCATAATGCTTCAATTCTGGAATCCACTGGAGAAGAAGCATAAACAAATGTAATGGGAGACATCAGCGTATAAATGATTGCAAACAATTCAGAATTTATCATCGTATTTCTCACTTTTAATTAGAATGTGTAAAACTAAACAACCCATATGAAAACAAAGCCTCACCTTCTTGGAAACATTTTCATAGCTAGCTTTGCTAATGAGAGAGAAGGCCAGTATAAAAACATCTGCCCCACGATAACTCAAGGGTCTTAACCTGTTATAATCCTCCTGTCCTGTTCCACAGAAAAATAATTCAGACCTAGAAAAGAAGAATCTAATATAGCATGAAACTGCATAAATTAAATGTAGTCATGCACAGTTACCGGCTGTATCCCACAATCCCAAGTTAACAGTGCTCCCATTCACAACCACATTTGCACTGAAATTGTCAAAAACAGTTGGCACATAATCCTGTTTTCCACCAAAGTACAAAATGAAAGTGATTAAATAATACAAGACAACCAGAACATTACAAATTGTGAAAAAACCACCGTAGATTTTTTTGGAAAATCAATAACAGGGGATTGAAAATACAAGATCATTTGATGCCTCACAGATATTATGTACGTGTGTGAGTGTCATTTGTGAATAACTGGCAGCGTATTAATATTATCAAGACAATCTTCAACGAAGAAAAATTACAATCTAAATTTCATTAATTGGACAAATTGATAGGCAAGCACATTGCATTAAATAAACCTCCTTTTATTACCTGACCAGCAGAGGAAACCTGTATCAAACTCATTTTTTCCCAACCCAGAAAAACAAATATGCCATTCTTTTCAAATTCAAGGTCGACACAAACATATTCATAAAAAACAAAATTGAAAAAAAAAACGATAATCTTGCCCAAACAAACTCGGGGCAAAAAAAAAAAAAAAAACAGACACTTTTAGAAAGGAAACCCACACGTCCCAAGCTTCCCTTTCTTGCAAATATGGTGAGTAGTAATTAAAACAAAAAGTAACCCAGAAAAGGATAAAGAAAACGATTAAAAGGGTCTCGAGCATTCATTCCACTTCGATCAAATTTTATGTATAAAAGAATAAAAAATAAAACCCAAGTTCAATTTTTTTCGCGAGAAAAATTGAGAAAGAAAATGAGAAGAGAAAAACTGACCGTGGGGAAGGTATTGCTGGTGTAGGAGATAAGAAGACAAGTCTTTCCCACAGCTCCATCCCCAACAGTCACGCACTTGATGAACCTGGACGCGCTCATATCTTTTCCTTTACAAACTTCTAAAATAAGAAATGAAAAAACCAAAGCCTCAGATCTTCGCCTGAGGGCTCGATCTTCTTCTTCCTATCTCTAATTACGCATCCGTACGATCCCAACAACCCCCCCAAAAAAAAAAACCAGAACCAAACAACAAATTCAGACCCCCAGAACCCTAACCCTAGCTTCGGAAACGGGCAATGCAGAAAAGAAAGAAAGAAAGAGAGAAATTTCTTTTGAGCGAAATTGAAAGAAGAAAACAAAAATTATGGGTTTGGAAAATTAGAATAGGAAAATTGGGTTGGAGAGAATGAATGAGAATGAGAATGAGATCAAAGAAAGTAGAGAGAGAAAGAGAATTTGGCCGGGAAATAATGCCGTTGAAGCGTTCGTTGAGCGAACCAATTTTCGCCAACAAATCCTCCTAAAAAGGTTGTCGTTTTTCTTTTCAATTTTTATTTATTTTTCCAATTTTTCATTGTTAAAAATTAACACTTTCGAAAATGGACGTGCGTGCTTGCGTGTAAATCATTATTATTATTATTATTATTTGTTAATTACATTTTTTTGGGATCCTTTAGGTACTAGTTTATTATTATTAGATCCATTAAAGGTAACAATATTAGGTAAACTATTATGGAGTAGATTTGTGGAGGATATGATATAATAGTATGGAAAACCAAATAAATAAAAGCTTTACCTTAAGGTGATTCAGAGATGGATTGGTTTAAGTTAGGAGAAATATACTTATCCTAGCTATAATATATATAAATGTATACACATCTTAATAATTCTAATGAGCAAGTAGTCGTTAACTAATAGCTATCCTTAATAGATATATTACATCCTATTCATGGTACTAAGTACTAATCCATCTTGATGATTCACTTTTTGATTAGACTCTTTTAACTAATACTCAAAAACCCATATAAGAAGGCTAAGGCTGCTTGCCTAATTTTGAAGCCGAAGTAGAAATAAGGAATTTGATATGAATATTGATTTTAAGTTTCAATAGCAATTTTTAAATAATATTAGGAATGATGAAACTTACAATTACACCTACTCTTATCATTATTCCCATAACAAAATATATTTCTTATCATTATCCTTGTTAGTATTATTATTTTCTTTTTCTGAGTGGCATATCTTACTGAAATCCATTTTTTTAATCCAACTATCTCTCTCACTTCTCACATTCTTAACCTTATTGCCTCCAAAAACTGAAATAATAATTTTAGAATTAGTTCAACCTATGGAAATGTAGACCTTTCTTTTAAAATAAAAAAAAAAAGTCACGTGGAGAGAGAAAGACCCGCCATCTTCGAATTTCAGTTAGTGTGAATGACTCGATCACCATTCAATAACCCAGCCAGTTGTTTCTGTGAGTCACCTTCAGATTGAGCGAAAGTAGGGGCTTGCAAGGTATTTAATATTTTCCAAAATACATGGAATAATCATAAAAATAAACGAATAAATAAATAGCCATGAGATTAATGTCCGCAAACATAGCTGAACGACAATTTGGGAGCACGTTGACCCTCCAAGTTCTCTAAACAACCATAATTTTGCCTTTTTTGATGAATCACTTGGAAGTTACAATTTTTGTAAAATGTAATTGCTATCTTCTGGGGACACAAATCTTATTTCCAACACAAGAATGCAAGGGGGTGAAAAGAATATGAAACAAGGGAGGATTTTATTGATTTATTTGATCATGCCACAATTTCTAAAATTACAACTTGGTAAAGGCTCTTTGCCAAAAAGGCTCTTGGCAAAGAGCCCCTACAATAAAATTAGGAAAAACCAAGAAAGAAGGCACTCAAAGTACGCAAGAATTAAAACTACAAAATATAGGTATACAGAACTTGCCACATAATCGGATCAGGACTTGGAAAATGCAAGGAGAGTTTCATCCAGGGCTTTTCTATCATAATCACCTGTGAAAACACAATTGCCCAGAGGGCCTTTCAGAAGAATGAGTCTTAGCAGTCCATCAGCTACCTTCTTATCAACCTGTCATACCAAATGAATATAGACCCATCAAGGAGGTTAAAAACATAACGAAGGGATGAAGAAGGGGGGAGTCTTATAAAAACGGTGAAAGGCAGACCAATTCTCTTACCGCCATTACGGACTGGAACATTTCCACGGTCATTACTTCAGGAGGGGCAGTAGGTAACTTAGCTTGTTCTAGAATGTTATGAACTCGCTTTACAATTGAATCATCTATCCATCCAAGCCGGTAGGACATGTCAACAGCCATCACCTGGAGATTGGCCCAAGTTGTTTCAACATAGTTCTACAGTTAGTAAAGGAGAATGATTAGTAAGGAACATTACAATGTAAATTACATGATGATTACCATGCCGGCTGCAACTGCCTCCCCATGGAGCCACTGTCCATAGCCAAACGAAGTTTCTATTGCCTACAAAAGACAGGTTACATCATAAGGACAAAAGAGAACTTATGACCCAAATTGCACAAATTGAATGTATTTGAAAGAGAAAGAAACGAGAGAAAACTCAGGACCCCCAAGCATGCATGAAAATGCAAGCATAATACAAAAGAGAAGCCTCAATTTAACTTCTATGGAATTCTTAAGGTTCACTGGGTTGGTAAATTTGGTTAACAATTTTCGGAAATGTATTCTTTCGTTTCAAACCTCGACTTGTTTGTATTAACTCCCTCAGTTTTGTGATTCACTCACATATGCCAGGAAACTCATAAGGAGGGGTGATTTTGTAACATATGTGCAGGCATCCAGAACTCAGATGAAAAAGAAGTTGTGCGAGTTGGAAAAAAGAAAAACCAATGGGGTACTCACATGGCCAAATGTATGACCCAGATTCAATGTTGCCCTCAATCCACTTTCCTTCTCATCTAAGGACACAACCTCAGCCTTGTTTTCACATGAGCGCTTAATAGCATAAGCCATTGCACTTGGATCCCTGCAATGAACCAGCAAAATATAACTCATGAATGAGATTCGTCTAGATTACATAGTAGTAGTGAGCTTAAGTACAGAGAAAGAATCTTGACAAGTTATCTTCCTGGTTCATGGCCCAAAAAAAGAGTTCACTTTCAAACTTTCCAGCAATGATGAAAAATTTTGAACAAACCAATATAGAACTTCCAAAAAAACTAGTTTATTTCCTTCAACAGTTGTTATATACCTAGTCAGCAATGCGTTTATGTTCTTCTCCTGCCACTCAAAAAACTCTGCATCTCTAATCAGCCCATACTTAATGACCTCTGCAAGACCTGATGCCAGTTCCCTGTCGGGCAATGTGTTCAATGTGTCTGTGTCTACAAGCACACATTGAGGTTGGTAAAATGCACCAATCAAGTTCTTCCCAAGCGGGTGGTTTATCCCAGTTTTTCCCCCAACCGAAGAATCAACCTAATAAGAAACAAGAAAAGAGTTGTTGAGGCACAAAAAAATTCTTAATATAGGTGCATGATATAAAAAATGCAAAATCAAGAACAGATTTTGAGCAGTGACAAAACCTGTGCCATGACAGTTGTTGGAATCTGAATGAAGTTAACACCACGAAGGAAAGCAGCGGCAGCAAATCCACACATATCACCAATCACACCACCCCCAAGAGCAACAAATGTACATTTTCGGTCCAATCGCGACTCAATAGCCTTGTCAAAGACTTTCATAAGAGTTTCCTATAAGTCCAAGTACACTGTTACTCATGATACAAATGGCGCAGTACTGTAAGAAAGACAAATATTAAAACACATATATATCACACCAACCATGTTCTTATACTGTTCACCATCTGGTAAAATCACACTCTCAACCGAGACATTCGGGTTTCCTCTTGTTAAGGCCACAACAACTTTATCCAAGTACAATGGTGCAATGGTAGTGTTAGTGACAACAAGAACCCTCTTCCCATGAACATGCCTATGAACGAAGAATGAAAAAACTATAAGAAACATGAATTTAGAAAGCAAGAAATACAAGCTTAAACAGAAAGTTAAAGCCTCTAAGATTTCCCATTCAATGGTAGCAAATACTTCCAAGAGAAAGGCAAATAAAAAATGTCTCATATCGAGTTTCATGTCATCCCAGTCTCTCTTTACCAGAAAATTACTCCATTTTTTGTTGTTTTTTTAATTTTTTCCTGGATTAGAGAAAAAAACATTCCTAGCTCACAACAAAGTAGTTGCATACTTGCATCAAAGCTTTTTGCTTTATGGATGTATGGTTCTTCAATACAATCTTCCTCAAGCAAATTCGAAGCTAAACTAAACGAAATGAAAGTCTTTAACACCAACATAACATTATCTACAATGAATTGGGTCAATTTCAATGATGAATCAAAAACCCAAAAAGACTGAAAATTTGAAGAGCAAGAATCGATAACAACAAACCTCTGAAGAAGCTCCGGTTGGTCAAGAAGGCCGGACCCGATATAAATCGGGTAGCTCCGATTACCCAAATCAACCTCGACAATGGTGGGGGCGGCTTTCGACCCCGTTTTACTCGCCGACTGATCCATCACCTGCGCCGAGCTCGCATATATGCTGGACCTTGACCTGGACCTGACCCGGGTCGAGTTCCCACCTCGAGTCAACTCAAGCGAACTCGGGGAGGCGAAGGAGGAGCGGAGAGAGACGGCGTTGGGGGTCTGGACCCGGAGAAAGAAGTCGGCGGAGGTTTTGGTTTTGGAGGGGAGAGATGCGCAGAGGTGGTTGGCGGCGGTGGAAGCCATGGATGGGGGGGCTAAGTTGAGCGCCTGAGAGTGCGTGAATTGGCTTGGTTGGTCTTGGTGGGTGGGTTTAGCATTTTGGGGTGGCTTTAGCTGAAAATACAGAGGTGGGGGTTGGTGTTGGTAGGTAGGTGAGTTGGGGCGGGCGGAGACGGACCGGTTGGACCACGTCTTAGTCTGTTTAACCAAAAAATTAAAAATAATAATAAGGGGATTATCGTTGGATGGGAATCTGTGGGGAATAATGAGAATCTGTGGGGAATAATGGGAATCTGTGGAGAATCTATTTATATACAGATTCCCATTCAACGGTGAATAGACAGGGTCCTACGTAGGGGCGCCCCTACTGTAGACGCGCCCAATAACTAATAATAATAATAAATTATTTTTGTTTTGTCTAAAACTATTAACTTGAATCATTCTAAATAACTAACGGGCGCGTCTACAGTAGGGGCGCCCCTACGTAGGATCCTGTCTATTCACCGTTGGATGATAATCTGTATATAAATAGATTCTCCACAGATTCCCGTTATTCTCCACAGATTCCCATCCAACGATAATTAAGGCATGACCCTACGTAGGGACGCCTCTACCGCAGCCATCTCCATAACTAATAATAATAATAAATTGTTTTGTTTTGTCTAAAATTATTAGGGGATAACTTGAATCATTCTAACTAATATAAATAGGGCGCGTCTACAGTAGGAGCGCCCCTACGTAGGGCCCTGTCTATTCACCGTTGGATGCGAATCTGTATATAAATAGATTCTCCACAGATTCCCGTTATTCCCCACAGATTCCCATCCAACGATAATTAAGACATGACCCTATGTAGGAACGCTCCTACTGTAGCCATCCTCATATAAATATCATTAATTAAAATCTAAAACTATCTCATTATTACTTCAAGAGTTACCATTGTTCAAACGTTATGTTACAGTAAAATAATGACTAATATATAAGTATATATATATCAAGTATATCTAATAGTAAAATAATGACTAATATATCTATACTATTAATAGAAGTACGGATGGGCTTTGGGAACTGCATCGTTCCTCTGCCCATCCTGCTTCACCAACTTCTTTTTCTTTTTTTTTCAGATTTATTTTGTCTACTTTATAGTTTGTCCTGATATTACGGAAAAATCTATAATAGGGAATAATATGTGCCTACTTTTTGAGACTTAGGTGAGTAGGTGGTGCATTCCATTAGTGGCAAAGTATAGGCGGGCCCACGGTAAAAGAAGTCATATGTGTGGCCAGTTATAGGTGATAGAGGGGAGGGAAGCAAACCGTATTAATGGTATTGTTAAGCACTTGGGCTTGTTAGCTGAATTATTGAGGCCTGTTTACAAAATGGGCCCATTAAATAACCGGTTTTGTTTTATACAATGAAAAAGGTAGGAATTTTTTTATAAAATTGAAAATTGATCTAAGCAATAAAATATTGTTATCTCAAATAAAAAAAATCATCTAAATAATTAAAAATTCATATACTGAAATAAAAAACTAATGAATAAAGAAATAAAAAAATTCATCTAAATAACAAAATACTCATATAGTCAAATAAAAAACTGACATATAAAAAGTAAAAATTGATCTACATATTAATTAATTAATTGTTTTAATATTAATTTGATTAACGGGTGTATGTGCCTAAGGCACATACCTAAAACTAGTAAGTATATATATATCAAGTATATCTAATATGAAAAATAATACATTTAATACATAAACTAAAATTAGCATATGAATAAATATATCAAATTTAAAAATATGTATATTCGGCAACAAAGAGAAAAAACACACACTCTAATTTTCCTTATTTAAGTTCAACCAGTTTTATTTAAATTATATATTTATAATGTGATACGAATTCACTGATTTTGACATAAAGTGAAATTTATTCGAAAATTTGAGTCCTAAATAGTTGAGCTGCGAAAGTAGGATAAAGATGGCATGCTTTGGAATGGCCACATTGTTTGCACTATTACAGAACCTGTCGCTGAAATACATTATCAAACGACAGCAAATTTAACTAAATGATTTGTCGTTTTCTTGAAGAGCCACAGCAGGAAAAAACTGACAGTTTCATTTATAAACGACAACAAATTTTGTAGTAAGATGATGTGTCGTTTTACATAAAATGCACAAGTTCGGGAAGAAAGGAGAAAACAAGGTTTACATGAACTATTTTGTGTTGTTTCTATCAGACTGGCACCAAGGGTATTTACAAGACTAATTTTACACCCCGAATCAAAATGTTTCGTTAGGTTACCTTTGAATTCTAAATTGATCTATTTTTATCCAATTTTATATCCAACCTCTAGAAATTAGATGGAACTTTTTATTTTTTGGTAATAAAAAGGGCGGATGAGATCCCGGTAGTGGGTTACTTCCCAGAGCCACCCCTATTTGGTTGGGCTCTTAAGGGTGACGTGGGGACTCGAACCCTTGACCTTACCCTCTCTAAGTGAGAGAAAGCCTTAAGGTAAAGCGCCTTGCCACTTCGACCACCCCCTTGAGAGTAATTAGATGGAACTTTGTCACATATTGTGATATATATATATATGATTTTGAATATGTAGTGGGGTGATCTTATTTTCCAGTTGGTCTGCTTCCTTCAAATTTTTAATCGTGGGAGGTGACAAATTAGGCAAAAGCGGAAAGAATCCAAAATTGAAGGGAACAAAATGGTATATTTCGAAGTCTATAGGCCAACACAAAAGATTGGCATGCATTTCAACTACTCCTTATTTTAAAGTGTGATCACACCACTTAAAATTATGTAATTAAAAATGATGCCACATCACTGGCGTAAGTCTTTGGCATCCCAATCTTTATTCATTAAAATAAACGGTCAATGGATGAAATGTCACCCTCTCAGAAACGACAGAAAACTTTAAAAACGACACGGTTCTATGTCTCCAACTCCAAGGCCCAACCTCTTGAAATATGTTGACGTTGGACTGGGATCAAGTCAACCCTTCTAATCGCAGACACACACAAAACTTACATTGGGTGGCCCCACACCCAAAAATTACTCCGAATGGCTTCTCTCGTACTACTCCACAATATGAAACCCCGCCAAAACCAGAGCCCTCTCTCTCTCTCTCTCTCTGTATATAACAACATTCCAAATCCACCATTTTCGCTTTTCAATTTCTAACCCCAAGCAAAAGCTTGTTATACACTACACTTCTTCAGAGTTCAAACGCCATAGTTAGGGTTTCCAGAGATTTTCAGAAGCGTCTTGCTTTGTTCCATTGTCAAGGTTCTCAACTCTCCACCGTTAGGGTTCTGCAAAATCCATAACCATGCCTCGGAGTCCGTCCGTACGATGACTTGGGAAATTAGTTAGGGTTCTTCGGGTTGCGATAAGCGATGGGGAAGAAGAGGAACACGGTTGTGGTTTTGTCGTCGTCGTCGTCGGACGAAGGTGATCGCCCATTGAGCTCGAATCAGCCGCGTACCAGGTCGAAGTTGAGCTCCACGGTTCCTCGTGCGAATCCTAGAGGGTCGAAGAAGCCTCGTCTTTCGGGGGGTTCTAGGACTGGCTTGTCTAGAGATTCTACTAATTGGGATGAGGTAAGCTCAAGTGGAGCTTTTATTTTATTTATTTAATTTTAATTATTTTTTGCTTGAGGTATTGGTATATATGTACTGGGACAGAAATGGGATAGAGAATTGGAATTCGATGCAGACGAGTTCATTTGGGTTATTGAAGATTAATGTTTAAGCAGAATGGCTGATGTTTGTTATGTTAATATAGATTTTGAGTCCTTAAAGTGAATGAAGTCCTGAATTTATTTGGTACTTGTATCTTTTCCTGTTCAACGGTACTTCTTTTAGATTATTCAAGTTTAGTTTGTTTTACCTGTGAGCTTGCCTTTATTCTGTCTTCATGGGATATTAATGTGCTTTCCGGTTATATATAGTGAGAGGAACTGGGTTTTATAATCTGATGTTAATTTGACTTATGGAATGCAGATCAGAGTGTTTTGTGAAGATTTCGATGAGGAGTTTACTGGGTTTAAGGTAGCTGATGGTATGCTATTGTTGTAACTTCTGGGGTTGAATTCTTACTTATAATAGTTTGCTGGATTTCGGCCTTTGCCCCTAATTTGTTTTGGTTCATTATTTGATTATAATTTCATTTGAGAATGAGTCTCGTTCATGTTTCTCTCTTGTTTTTATTTCATTTTTTATCTGGTCTCTATGATTTCTGAACGAAAGTGGAAACTTGAGTCAGGTTCTGGGAGAAGAAGCAACCAGAACGAGTTGTGGGTTGATAAATACAAACCTTGTTCCCTCGAAGAGCTAGCTGTTCATAAAAAGAAGGTGAGTGTAACTGGCTTATAATTTGAAATAGGAGTACCTGCTTATTGATCAGCTGATTTTTTTGTTGTTGTTACTGTAGGTTGAAGAAGTTAAAATATGGTTTGAAGAAAGATTGGGATCTTCAAAGGTAATAACAAAGTAATAAAGCTTTTATTTGTAGCATTATTTTCGTTCTTCTCATGAAAGCTGGAACTGTCTGAATCAGTTTGTCATTCTTGTCTTTTTGTGGAAGACTAGCTAGTATAAACTTAGTTTGCTTTTGTGTGAAATTTTCTTATGTCATTTCCATTTCTTCTTCTTCTTCTTCTTCATTTATTACAGGATGAAATTAGTAGTAACGTTATTGTCATTACTGGGCAAGCTGGAATCGGAAAATCAGTAAGTGGTCATGTTTCATTTTGAATTTTGCTTCTTGAAGAACTTTTCTTTTTGGTAAGACCTTGTCTGCTTAATTAAATTTATGAAATTTGAAGGGTTTTTGTGTTAATATTTAGGCAAAGACTCAGGGCCCTGTTAGGTTACTGCACTAAAACCATACTTATACCTGCTATTTTGATACTCATTCCCGTTTCTTCTCATATTATAGGCGACTGTTCATGTGATAGCATCTCACTTTGGAGCCAGATTGTATGAATGGAACACCCCTACACCAATAATTTGGCAAGAACATCAATACAACTCCAGTGCAGGTACTTCAAGAAAATTTAATGAGTGACCACTCTTTGCTAGTAAACTTCTAATAATGATATAATAAACAAATAAAATTAAATAATCCATGATGATAGTTAAATTTCTGGATAATTTGGAATCTGGTCTATTGCCAGGTTTGCGTTACTTGTCAAAGCTGGATGAGTTTGAAAATTTTGTGGAGAGAGTAAGGAAGTATGGCTTGATACCATCAACTGACAACAAGGAGTCAAAAGAATCAGTCATACTATTAATCGACGATCTCCCTGTCACAAATGGTAAAGTTGCTTTTGGAAGACTAAGAAACTGTCTCTATCTTCTTGTGCGTTCAATTCGGATACCTACTGCCATATTAGTCACCAATTATGGCGAAGCTGATTCAGGAGACCACATGACACAATACTTGGAAGAACTTCAATCATCTCTTGAAAATGCTGGGGCTTGTAAGGTTACTTCCTTGAACAATATCGTTTTGGTTTTTATTTAGGAAAGAAATATAATAATTACTGAGTGCTTACGTGAACTACTTTGAAACCTGAAGGTTGCTTTCAATCCTGTTACGCATAATTCTACGAAGAAGATACTTTCTAGAATTTGCAGACTAGAGCAGTGTAATGTGTCTGCTGACCAGATTGATCTCATAGCAAAAGCAAGTGGAGGTGACATCAGACATGCAATTACATCTTTACAGTTCTTCTGTGTGAAACCAAGTCAAATGCATCCATTATCTTCACGTAACCCTCCTACACGTTCAAAAGAGAAACTTGATGAGAGCAATATTTTTGATGCTGGATTTCCTCTAGAATTTGGCAGAGATGAGACGCTTAGTCTATTTCATGCGTTGGGAAAGTTTCTGCATAACAAAAGAGAAACTGAAAATGTCGCAAAATTGGGTATGTTATGGTAAAGTAACATGCAATTCATGTCATGTGGACTAACAATGCTGTTATAAGAGCAACATAAGATGTGTAAATCTAAATAATCTTCTTGTGTTGTAGTTGGAGATGAATTTTCGGTACAAGAGCGATTGGCTAGATTACCACTCAAAATGGATGCTCCGGAAGAGGTCCTCTATCAAGCTCACGGACAAGCTAGGCCTATTGCTGACTTTCTTAATGAAAATGGTGAGTCTACATGTACAAGTTGTTTCTTCTAGTTACTTAGCTGTTCCTCTTACACGCATATGAGCACATGGATATTTTTTACACACGTGACATGACCACACACATGATGGAACAAAATGGTGGCTCTTCTGGAATTTTAGACTTTGTCATACCAAATAGTGTTAGTTCGGTAGTTCCAATCCTTGCCTGCAATTTTTTTTTCTTTTTTTTTTATGCAGTTCTAGATTTCTTGAGCGAGGAGGCAATCGATGATGCATGGACCTTGGCTTCATATTTAGGTGATGTTGACTTGCTTCTTGGTACTTTCCGCGGAATGCTTGTTAGACATAATGAGGTGGAGAATATTCTGCAATCAGCTGCTGCTTCAGTTGCTGTTCGTGGGGTCCTATTTGGAAATCATCATCCAGTGCCCCCGAGGTACTGTTTTTATGCTTGCTTGATTCAGATCCTGCCTTACAGACAACACTTTAAAAAATTGAGTTTGATCACCAACTTTGGGGAGTCTGTAGGTGGCATGCTATTCGGAGGCCAAGGCTATGGCAGGTGGAGCAATTATCATTGTCCAATAAGGTATATTTTAATTTGCCTTTTCTGCATCATTTCTGCTTTCATTCAATGAGATCAGCAGTTTGAAAACTATAGGTAGTTAGGCGTTTGAACATTTGCATAATTGGCTCTGCTCGCCATGTTACTTCCTTCCTTCCATTGTTGTTTATCGAATGACTTTTCTTATGTTGTTACTTTCTTTTACCATTACAGAAAGAGATGGTAAAACAGAGATACGATGCTTATTATGATGGAATTAGTTCATCAGATTTCTCGGTTATAGCCACAGAGTACACACCTTTGTTCAAATGGCTTGGGTCTGGGACACATGAAAGTCTAGACCAGAGGATTGACATGATGAGCTTGGATGATGAAGAAAGTGTAGTTTCTGACGATGAAATAGAAGATTGGTAAAATTAGGGAGTCCCTAGAAAGTACTTTTGGTGTAGATTGCCCTGCAATTTATATAAAGGTCGGTCTGATATAGCATTCAATTTTGTTTTCGTAGAATTCAACATGGAAATCGCGTAATATGTATGTGTTGCAATTTGCATACTCCAGTATATAATGTATATATTGTGGCATCGGTTCCTTGTCGGCTAGCGACATATTAAATGTTGTCGTCTACATTTAGGCTATGTTTGGTAGAGAGGAAAGAAAGTAGGAGGGAAGGAAAAATTAGGAGGGAAGGAAAAATTAGGAGGGAAAGAAAATGTGTAGGATGGAAAGGAAAGTGTCTTTCCTCAATTGTTGTTTGGTATGTAGGAAGGAAAGAAAATTAGTATATTTTAAAATGACTATTTTGCCTTTTTTATTAAAATTTTAAAAGTAGTATATAAGGTTAATTTGGTAAATTTACTTTAAAGCATTTGTAAAAAAAATTTTCCTCTCACTTTTCTCTCCATTTTTAGGAGGAAAATATTGGAATGGGTCTTACCATATTTTTTCCTCCTCTTTTCTCTTCCATTTTCTCTTCCCTTCCCTTTTCTTTCTTACCAAACAACCCAAAATTTTTTTTCCTTCCACTTTTCCCTCAAAATTTTTCCTTCTTCTCTCTTTTCTTTCCTAGCAAACATAGCCTTAGACCCTCTCTCTATATTGTATAAATATTAGTATTGGAACACGTGCCTCGTAGGAAATTTTTTTTAAATTTAAAATAATTCAGAACGAATAAATTGAATTATGGTTAAAAAAAAAAAGTGCCCCACAATTATCATTTTAGGCTTTTAACCATACGTTGAGAAAAGAAAATCAGAAAAGAATTAGAAAATGGGGACGGCTACAGTAGGGACGTCCTTACGTAGGGCCACCCTTTATACACCGTTTGATGGGAATCTGTGGAGAATAACGGAAATCTGTGAGGAATCGGTTTATACATAGATTCTCATCAAACGGTGTATAGACAGGGCCCTACGCAGGGACGCCCTTACTGTAGACGCACCCTTAGAAAATTGTGTACAAGCGAATGCTAAAAAATCAAAAACATGAAAAGGAATAAAAAAGGGAACGCCTGTCCAATCCTCTGAGAATAGCTCAAAAGTAAAACACATTAAATGCTTACAAGCTATAGGTAACACATTTTTGTTTTGCCATATTCAAACTAAGCCTTATAAAAATGAAAAAAGACCAAGCGGGTTATTTAGTCGGCTAAAAACGTTTATTTTAGATAAAAAGGAAAAAAAAAAAAAAGAAAAAAAGGAAACAGGCATGCACCTGGAGGACATCTCAACCGAGGAGATTCATTTTTCTATAATGTTAGTAGATACATAGATTTCTAATCCTATAGATTTTTTTTTTATTATCTATCGATAAATTTTTTTTTTTAAACCGTTGAATTATATGATCTAATAGCTATTATAATCTGCATACTCTAATATATATTCATCCTTGCAGTTAAACGAAAAAGTCAAATTTCTTTATTATTAGAGAAAATGAAATATAGTTAATATAATTGGACATAGTACTACTATAAACTATCATTTTGTTATTAGTGTGGCTCATGATATGACCCTTATTAAGTTATGGACTAATATGTACTTTGGCTTATTGCTTTCAGAAATAGGACTAACTTTTTTATTTTCAACGAGAAAATGGGATGTCTTTCTTAATTTAAGAAACATCTCTAAAATATAAGGAAAAAAAATTCACGGAATCTCTTTCTTATTTTGAGAAACGTCTTATACTATCGATAGATAACGTGTCATTTTTGTTATCTTTGAGATTTAAAGACAAAAGACCATTGCAATAAATGTATTTAGAATTTCAGTTTAAATGATGAGAAGTAGAGTAAATAATAAAAATTAAAAATTAAAAAAGTTCTCTCTCGTTGTCACGTCGGTGCTTGACCACAAGTAAAAATAAAAAGAAACAAATGTTGGTATAATTCTCTAGTATGATGTTTGCATCCATGTTCTTTCGCAATTGTAACCAACAGTTTTTTTCATCTCTTTTCTAATGCCAAGCTAATACAATATCGGCACGTTGTAATGCATTCACATTCACTTGGTCTACCCAATCACCACAACAATCTCCATGCACACCTGCAAACCATAAACTTTTACTAATACGAAGTCTGATAACTTGGCCTCTTAATTTCATTAAGAACAATATCGGCAGTCTTAAAATTGCCATGAATTATCTGACCTCTTGGACACTTAATATAGATACTTCAGATCCCATGCTATTCCCCAATAAATGTCAAATCTATTTTTAGTAAAAATTATACATAAAAATCCGTATATATTTTTTGGGCGCGTCTACAGTAGGGGCGTCTCTACGTAAGGCCCTGTTTATACACCGTTTGATGGGAATTTGTGTATAAACAGATTCCCCACAGATTCCCATCAAACGGTGTATAAACAGGGGCCTTACGTAGGGGTGCCCCTACTATAGCCGCCTCCTTTTTTTTTTTTGGTATAATTTCAAATATATTTTAGAGTATAAATTTACACTGTAAAGCTAAATCATAGATAAAAAATTTATATTAGAAACGTATACCATACATATTTTACACTTAAAAAATATATATAAAAAAGCATATTTGTGAAATGAAAGGAACAAAAAGGGTAAGTGTAAATTTTTCTAGTTTTCTACAAAGAACGGCATATCATTCTATTTACATACTTCCAATAGTATATAGACGACATGCCGTTTACAAGGAAATACAATACAAGGGAGTGCGACTGACTTCGTGTACACACTATACGTACACACTAATACACTATACATGTCTCTAAACGCCTTGCTTTTGTTTTTTTTTTTCCTTTTTTTTAAAGGTGAATTAAACGACATTTCTACTTTCAATTCAAGTACTGTCAGAAAACGACATGTCGTTTTTTACAATCCCAGAGTTCGTCTACTAATATTATTCGAAGAATTGTTGTTGGAGCATCCCCAGAGAATGACCTGGATCCACGAACGGCAAGTGATCCTCTTTTATTTTCTTTTCTTCATTTTATTTTTCAAAAATTTTCAACTAATTCCTAACTCGTATTCCATTTTTTTTTTAAATTTAGTTTTTGGTTGAAGCATCTCCGTAAGATTAAAGTCACAGAATCAAGCCATTTCTGCAAAATGTGGTTTTTGTAACGGTTCACTCCTCAACGAAGAGGTTCTGGGTTTCTTCCAGGTAAATTTGATCTTCCTCTCTGTGCTTTTCCCCCCCTTTTTTTAAGGGCTTAGAAATTAGTTCCAATTTCTCTTTCGAATTTCTTCGTCAATGGTTTCAATTTCTCTTTCGAATTTCTTCAACATGATTGATTTTCTTGGAGTAAGTTTATAAAAGGCTAATGGAGATCATATTATATAGATTTGAACTTTTGGGTATCTTTAATTTCGAATTTATTTTAGCTCTCGGCTCTTCAAATGGGCATTGAGTGTCATGTTCTATGGAGTTATCAACCTACGCGAAAACTTTTTTTGACCTCGGCTGTTGTCTAGTTTTAGATGGCAAGCCGAGTTACTAGGTGTAAGAGAGAACCATCCCAGCAGCAGGAGCAACAGAGTAGAGCTAGATGGACAACATTTCTTACTAAAATACTTGCAGACTTGATGGTCGAACAAGTCTACAAAGGGAATAGGCAAAACAATTCGTTTGGCAAGAAAGCTTGGCAGTATATGTGCGATGATTTTTATAGGAAAACAGGTCTCAAATGGGACAAGGAGCAACTGAAGAACCGATACGCTGTCTTGAGGAGGCAGTACACTACTGTAAAGTCACTTCTCGATCGAGGTGACTTTACTTTGGATGAAAGCACAGGGACTATTGTTGCCAGTGAGAAAGCATGGACTGAATACATCAGGGTATGTTCCTTCAATATCTGCTGCCTTGTTCACCAAAATGTTTACACCTGCCTGATGTGGAGAAATCTTCTCTAAGCAGGAACATCCTGATGCTGAGCCTTTGAAAACCGGTGGCTGCCCAATTTACAGAAAGTTATGCACTATATTCTCAGAATCAGAAACTAATGGGACGCATGACCAGCCCGCTCAACAAGGGGGAGGGACGACTCCGTCGAACTTCTGTCAAACAAAGCCCTTGTCCCCGCACGAAGAGTCTGAATCTGAATCTGAAGAAGCTGATGATGTTGTACATAATCAAGATACAGGTCAGCCTGCCACGCCTTGTACGACTGGTGTTCGCAAAAGAGGGCGAAAGGGAATTGATGATGCTATTGCCGACGCCATATTGGAGATGGCAGCCGCATCAAAGATGAGAACAAGTGCCATACAGCGATGTAATGCCAGATATAACATAACTAAATGTATCAAAGAATTGGATGAGATGGTAGGTGTTGATGAGAAACTCTACTTTGCCGCTCTCGAGCTGTTCAACAAGCCTATTGCTAGGGAGACGTTTTTGTCACTAAAAGGTGACAAGCGCTTGACTTGGTTGCGTAGCAGGGTGCCTGGCGTATCTTATGTACCCTAGGTTGACAAAGAAGGAACTAGACGTGTTTATTCAGCCCTCCGTGTTCTGTTTGGATTTTTGATACTGACTTTGTAAATAAATAATATTATAGTTTTACTATTATCTCTTCGAGTTCTGGTTTGTTAAAGTATCAGTTTCGAAATTGGTCATTTGATATTGTTAAACTTCTGTACGAATGCTTGCAAGTTGCACGTAAAGATTGATACTGCACATTTTCATGAGAAGGCAAATTGTTTTCAGTTTTTTCCTCGACTATTTTGTACCAGTCACGATGTGGCAGCAGCAGCTTATTCAACCTCTTCACTAAGACCAAATTCTTAATTTGCAAATAAGATCATAATGTACATAATGGTGATTCATAACTGTAGTGCACGCTTTTAAAAATCTGTTACCAGTTACACCAAGTTTTACTTTACCCCCACAAAAAGAAACAAAAGAGTGAAACAAGGAAGAAAAGCGATAACCAAACACCAGGATATTAAATATTCTTCTGTGACAAAATAAAACAAAGTATAAAGTAATCCGAAACTTGTAGCTCTAGTGCACTCCAAATTCTCAACAGACAACCGCTATGTACCAAACCAACTGCACTAACCCCAGGCTCTACCAGTGCTAAGCTGCAAAGTTAAACTTGCATCAACAAGACACCATCCCAAATGGCCAATTCATCGTCGTTTATGCGTCTTGACAAAATCGTGTCAAACTGATCACAGCTAGAAGAGATAAACCTTGCAACTCTGCGTTAATATTATCTCCATGCGCTCACTATACCTACCAAAAACAATTTACCATCTATGTACAAGAAACCGACTGTCATTCCTAAAATAAAAAACTTAAGGCTGTAACCTTTTCACATCAACCTCCTGACTATCACTCTTGGTGTGGTTATATACCGACTCATATGCATGCATACAAACACTCGAAAATCCCACCATTCCCTCAAAGACATGAGGCAATCCCAACTGCAAGTTATTTAGTGTCATGGCCCTTGTCACGCTGACCGAATTTTCATGCTTAGTCTTCTCCTCCTCTGCCTTCGCTTGCAACATCTCCACCTTTACTCTCTTCTCTGCAACTGGGTTCCTTCTAGCAACGCCAGAGGATTCAGGCGTGGAATATGGGCCATACTTGCACTCCAGCGATCTAAGCTCCACCACCTTCTTCTCGAGATCTTTAAACACAGATTCTGATTTCTTCTTCTGTTTATGCTCCTCTGCTTGTTGAACAACAATGGCATGGATTACCGTCAAGAAACTCTTGATTCCTTCCGATGCCACTTTGTCGGGAATTCGATCAACTGCAAGGTGCCATTCTTCACAGAGAGAGTAGATTTTCGATTCTTGAACAGTTCTTGACAGTGGATTTTTGCTAAACTGGAAGAGGCTAAGCCGGAGCCAGCCGGTAAGAGACTGTATATAGTCTTGTTGGGCTTTAACCATGTTGCAAAAGGACATATGCCATTGCTGGACTTCAAGCTCTAGCTGAAGAGTTGACTGCCTGTGAATTTCAGAAGTCGGTTCAGCAGATGGAATGGCGTTGAGGTATTTGAGCTGTTGGACAATATGCTTTTGGACCTGGTGGCACTCGTACATGGTTCTCCACATACACATCAATCTGCAAGCCAAGCAAAATATATGTAAAGTTCTTTTCTTTATGTATATTGAGCTTACAATATGACCTCAGATAACTCCTCGAACCTCCATTTCCTAAGGTTTTTATTAGCCTTATACACTCGAAGTTTGACAGTCTTATTCTTTAGGAAAAATCCTACTAACTCGAGTTTGATGAACTCATAATCCAGTCGATAAGGCTCTTGGGCAAACAGTGGGAAAAAGTGAGATGATGGTAAATCTAAAACTTCAATTAGGAATAGTGCGAATTAGTGGCACCAGGGGGAATTCAACATGTGAATTGTGTTATTATCCAAATTGTGCTATATAACAGTGCTCTACTCTTTATGTTGGGTAGATATAGAAAATCTCATTCTAACGTGGATAATTGTCTAAACGTTTTACATCCTAGAATCAAAGTACAAACATGGGCAGAAGATGGGTCTCTCATAAAAAGATACTCGAGTACAAGAGAAAACAGCCCGAGATCTGGTTCCTGTGATTGTGAGATATCTTTGCAAATAAAGCAAACAGACAGGAGACATTAAACAACAAAGAAAAAAGCAGTCAAAAAGCAAATTTCTCCACTGTACTATACAGGGACGTCTTCTGAGTCAGGACTCAGAATAGAAAAGTTGACTTTTACTCTGATAAGCCAGATACTTATATCTTTTGGCCATTAACTTAGACATAATACTATCTAGTTTCTTTTATTCAAAAACAAAAAAAAATACTATCTAGTTTCTGGCCCAAAAAAATTAATGATGCATAAAACCATTATCTAAAAATGAAAATAAAATAAAACGCGGGGGCAACCCTGACGTTATGGCATCTTGAAAGGTACCTTGTCAACTACACTCCAAAGGGAATATCACACACAATTTCCCCATAAAAAGAACAAGAAAAATAAAGAAAAATACCAAAAGGGGCTATGATCGTACGATAATGGTCCTAACAGTGACAAAGTTTTCCACCCAAATTCTTCCTTTTCTAAGGGCTCCACTAAAATGACTTACCCTCCATAACTAGCTAACCACTATTATGAAAACCCAATTTTCTCTATTTTCCCACTAGCTTCACACCATAAAGTGGTGCTTGAAAATTAGCAGCACAAAAATTTGTAGGCCGCAATACAAGAAGCCTTCTTGGTGGCCTTGGATTTGGGAGTGAGACAAGGGATTAAGAGAAGTGCCTGATAATCGTATGTACGGTCAAATATTCATGGTACAAATGAGAATTGAAGTACTAAAAAAGAGAAGACTAACCCTTTGACGAGGTCAATAAGTTGTGGGTGTAGCTCTGTCTCCCTCAATTTGATAATTTCAGTAGATGTTGACTCAATGGCTTGGGAAGCAACCATCATTTCTGACTCTAACTTTTCCACTTCTTTCTTGGTCTTTTCAGTCTTCATATAATCGGCTCTCTTCATCTCTAGCTTCTTCAGTGTTGCCACCTTCTTTTCATGCTCCATTTTTATGGTCTCCGCAGCCTAAAAGATTTCAAATCAACAACGCTCAATTGTCACGTACTAATAGTTTACTATAGTCACTCAAGGCTTAAAATGTTATTCTTGGGCCCCATAAGGAAGAAAAACGAAAGAAAAGTTGAAGCAAAAACTAAAACAAAAGCCCCACTAAGAGAGTAATGTCTACAAAAGAAAGGTCTCTATCTCATCACATATTACCTTCACCTCCTCAAATAGTTTCTTTTCCCAAGCATAAAGCCTCTCCACGGTAGAACAATGACTACTATTGATATTAACATTATTAACACTCCCACCAATAGTGACTAAATTACTTTTGACCACTTCATTACAACCCATCTTTCCAAACCCGCTAAGCTTGGGACTCGAACCCCATGTCCATGAAGATGGACTCAAGCTCCAACCATAGTTATAAACCTTACCTAAAAACGGGGGGAAAAAAATCAACATTTAAATAATAAAAAAAACTCAGAGAAAAAACCAAAAATAAAAAAATGAAATAAAATAAAATAAAATTACCCCCATGACTACTTTGACTAGAAAAACCAGAGCTTGGAACTTCTAAGAGCGAGGAGAGCTGGGCACCAGCATCAGCAGCCTTGAGCAAGTACTCATCAAGCTCTTTAATGATCTCAACGAGATCTTTAGTGTTCCTCGAGACCACCATAGCCAGCTCACTCGAACTGTCCTTGGAAAACCCGCTGACCACCGAGGGTGGCGCCGCCGTGCTAGCCGCTCCGGTTACGGTAACCACAGCCTCAGAGGCAGTGGTGGTCGCCTCTTCCCATTCCTCCTCGGTCACCGACCTCGACGAAGAAGGCACAAAAGGATCCCAGAAATCCCACGTGGACGACGGAGCCGGCGGCGGAGGAGGCGGCGGTGGCGGTGGTGGTGGAAGAGCAGGGGAGGCCGTGACTGAAGTCCACGTGTCTGAACTTGGGCTCATTGGGACCGGCGGAGGCGGCGGCGGAGGTGGGGTCTGCGGCGGCGGAAGGGGGTGGTGGTGAAGGTGGAGATGGGTTTCGGCATTGGCGAACTGGAGCAGGGCTGAGCCTGTAGTTCGAAGTGAGCGAAGGTACATGGTGTGAGCTGCGGACATGGCTTGACGAGCCTTCACGAGCTGTTTCATGTACCTCTTTCTAGATTTACATCTCGACACGGTCTCTTCTCTCTCTACCCTCGAGTAACAGCAACCCATCTCTCTCTCTCTCTCTCTCTCTCTCTCTCTCTCTCTAGAACCAGTTGATCAAGCTTGGTGGGTTTTAGAAGAAGAAGAAACAGAGGAAAACCCCTTTGAAAAATCACAAGAAGCAAACTTTTTCTTTCTTTTTCTCTTGGTAAAAGAAGGGTTCCTTTTCCTTTAGCCAGCTGGTGAAGCTTTCATCAATGGCAGAAGAAGGGGTTTCTTCGTGTTGGCCTTTGTGCTTCTGTTAAAGCTGGGTCCAAAGTCACTCTCCAACTAGTACACATTTTAACACACAAATTGGAAAAAACAATTAAAAAAAAAAAAAAACACTTCTTTGGGGTTTGGAGTGAACTCTTAAAGACTTAACCCAAGTTAATACAAACCCATGAAAAAGACCGAGGCTTATTTTTTTCCTAGAAAACTTACAGACTTCTTCTTCTTCTTCTTCTTCTTCTACTTTTATTTGGTTATGGTTATGGTTATACTGGTTTAAAGAAGATCTGGGTACATTGATCTAAAGCTGAAGATGTAGTTTAGTTTGGGTTGTTCTTTGTTTTACTTGGTTGGGAGTTTAGGATGTGGTGGAGTGGTGGAACAAAGGACAGGTTTGAGAAGTTCGCAGGGACAATGTGCTTTGGGCAGAGAGCCAGTATTCCTATATTGTTTCTTTATGTTATTTCAAATTTTTTATTGCCAAAAATACCCCCAGTGCCATATATTTTTCTTCTTTGTTTATACATGTTACGACAAAGACCAGCTCAATAAATAACCGTGGAATAGTTCAAAAACTTACATAAAAGTTTCTGTCAATAAAATAAGCTTACCAACAATTCTATATGTATTTTAACCCAAAAAAAAAAAAAAGAACAATTCTATATGTACTGGACTGTGATCTGTTTTTTGTTTTCTTAACTTTGTGAATTTATTCGGGAAAACTCTGTTAGTGTGATTTAATAATGGATTATCTTTGGTAAGCAACAAGTGATTTTTCAAAATAATTTAGTTTTACGTCTATTTTGTTCAATTTAAAAAAATAAGTATATTTGTTAGCATGGTGAGAATTATTATAGTTACTTTTTATTCATTATAAATTAAGGACTGTGACTAAAAATTTATAGGGCGCGTCTACAGTAGGGGCGTCCCTGCGTAGGGCCCTGTCTATACACCGTTTGATGGGAATCTGTGTATAAATAGATTCCTCACAGATTCTCGTTATTCCTCACAGATTCCCATCAAACGGTGTATAAAGGGTGGCCCTACGTAGGGGCGCCCCTACTGTAGTCCTTCCCAAATTGTTTTCATTCATATTTGATTTAAACGCCAAACTTTTTTTTCTTTAAGAATTAATTAACTGCGTTGGGAATTGGGCGCGTCTACAGTAGGGGCGCCCCTACGTAGGGTCCTGTCTATTCACCGTTGGATGGGAATCTGTATATAAATAGATTCTCTACAGATTCCCGTTATTCTCTACAGATTCCCATCCAACGATAATTAAGGCATGACCCTACGTAGAGACGTCCCTACTGTAGCCATCCCGAAAATTTAATATGGAAATATGAAAAGATTTTAAGGATTGTCCTGTGCTGAGGTCAATATTTATTCTAAAATCTGATATATATTTTGGGAATGGTGACAGTTTTGTGAAAAAGAAAAAAGTGATCGAAGGAAAACAGTCTTAAATGTCATCTGCATTTTGGATTCTTGAGACAGCATTGCCTCTCATAAAAATAATACGTTACGACCCAATGTATATTCTCCTGCACATAATTTTATTTCTTTAACATCTTCATGTTCAAACAAATCATATAAATGCGCGATATAAGTTTTAATTCGGGAGTTAAAAAAAATAAAATACTTCTTTTGGGGAACTGTGATGGTGGAATCTGCTTGTGACAGAACATTTCAGGATTTAAAAAAAAAAAAGGGTATAGGACAATACTGCCCTTCTCCTTACGTTCAAGATTATTCTCTAGTGTAAATTTGTATATTCTATGAATCATTAATTTTCTTTTTCTTTTTTTAAGAGAGACAAAAACTTGGGGAAGGTAATCGAACGTAGCACATCCATAGAGAATAGAGATTTGGTTACACCAACTATACCTGCAATCACAACATTTATCACAAAGGATAACGGATAATGTTAGACCAAAATTTTTACTAAATTTTTAATACCAACACATGTGATATTTGAGTTAGTATTATTTAATTAATATATTAAATTTTATCATAAATAAGTTAATCATAATTATCAATTGAATATTACCAACTTACATGCCATATATATTGGTATTAAAAATTTGATAAAAATTTTAGTACATATAGCGTTATCTTTATTTTAATTTTATCTACTCGTTATTGAGTTTTATCAACTTCTATAGTTCTCTATATAATATTTATAAATAGAAACGCAAATTAAGTTTTATGAACTTCTATAATTCTCTAAATACTCTATTTTAATATTTACAAATAAAATACATGCGATATATTTTTAAAATTGTATTCAAGTATATAACTTTTGCACAGTGTGAGTAGGGTAACTTTTGCGGTTAAGTGAAGGATAAACTGCAAAAAATTATCTTGAGATTTGGATGTTATGTAATTTCAACTTTAAAGTTTGGACTCTGCAAAAATAATACTTTAAGATTAAGTATTTCTGAAAATTAGTATCATGGACTGACTTTTTGACCGATTTTGATAATGAAAAAAATAATAATATCTTCTATTAAAACTGTATTAATCCCTATTATTCTCCTTAGTTTTGAAGATATTAGTGTCTTTTACCACTTAAAGTTATTCAAAAAATCAGTCTAAAGTATTAACTTTCATAAATTTTTAATCTCAGAATATTATTTTGTAGGATTCAAACTTCATAGTTTAAATTATAAAACACTCAAATATCAAAATATTTTTTTGCAATTCAATCGTAATTAAAAAAGATGATAAAAAGACTCTGCAGTTCAGCCGTAATTAAAAAAGACGATAAAAAGACTAAGAATAGTGGGTATCAACTTATCAAGTAGCATACGTACTAATATTATGCAGGACTAGTACATATGACAATGACTCCTGAAAACAAAGTAAACAAACTGCGTTCATGCAAATAGTACAACACAATATTAGCGAAAATAATAATAATAATAATAAAAGAAAGTACAATGTACATTATACCATATGGTATCACTATTAACTAGTCACTATTCAATTAGGAAAAGGTATAAGATACTATGCAATATTTATTCCCTTAGCCTTAGGTGGCCAAAGGTGGTGTGGCAGCCTGGCAGTGGCAGGATTGGGTGGTCTAATCCACGTGTCCAGCCATCTATGGAACCTTTTTTCCACAGCTTTTTATAGTTTCTGTTTGTAGCAAGATTTCGCAGTTATTTGATGTAGGAATTTTTATGGTAATATATACATTGCAATCCTGAAAGTTAAATTACACCAATAAATGGATCATATCAAATATTAAACTTTTGAAATTGCTGGATTGAAAAAAAGAAATAAAGACAAGCACCGTTCGGCTACTCCCTTTCATCGATCATTTAGAATTAATCGGGATTCAACAATGGAACTAATTAAGAGAAAGATAAGCTCAGTTTTCACTTTCACTACTACACCTCAAAACTGCACACCTTATTTGAGCAAGTAATGTGTAATAAATATTTAAGCGAGTAACGTATACTAAAATAGAGTTATAGAGTGATGTATCGAACCTTGGTTCATAAATTTACATTGAGATGAGAAAGAACGAGAGACAAGCCCCGTTAAAACTGTTGCTACTACTATATAGAATGTATTATTTTATTTGCATTCTAGAATGTATTATTTCATTTGCATTGTCTCTGAGTTACCTTAGAATTTAATTAAAAATTAGCAAGTTTGTAACTCGAAAATTAAGTACCTTCTCATTTCATTCTAGTGTTCTATTCTTTTTCTCTCTTTTTCTCGGTTCTATTTGCAGTTTGAGATGACACGGCTAGTTAATAGCCAACGACCACGTATTGTCAAAGGGCTTTTAAGCTAAGTGGCCGAATTTTGGATAACTGTTTGAAAAATGGCTGTTTTTTTAAATATAGTTAAATAATGACCGAAATTTGAAACTTATTTAGAAAATAGCCTTTTTTATATTTAATAGATGAAAATATAATGATTTATTTTGTATAAAATTGATTTAATTTTTTAAAAATAGATCAACTAAAAAAGTCATTTATCAAAATAAGATTATAAAACAACTGTTTATATAAATAGGTGTGAAAAACGGCCTTTTTTAAATTAATCTAAAAAAAAAGGGGCATTTCTTATAAATGGGCGCACTGCCCGGCCCAGTCTGAAATCATTTGGGCTTAAGAAAACCGTCATCAAAACCATGGGCCCACTATAACGAGAACTTACAGATGACGATTCGGTTCGTTAATCCGTTCCTACAAGGCACAGACTCAAAGACTCCAGATGGCACGAAGACCAACAAAAAGATAAGGCGTCAGCCACCAACACCACCACGCGCTCTCACCACATGCAATCTCACGTTCCATTCGCATACCCGAATTATTCACCTTATCATTCTCTCCAAAGAGAGTCCCACGACACTCGCTACCAATGCGTAGCTCTATTAACAAAGACCAAAAAAATAAATAAAAAAATAAGTAAAAATCGCGATAAATAAATATCATTTTGCAATTAGCAATAGATATAGCTTTGAAGCTCCATTTCTTTCCCGAAAAAAAAAAAAAAAAAAAGCCATATTTTCAAACCTTTTGAGCTTTTTTCTTCTTCTTCTTCTGGTACAAAATTTTGAGCTTTGATGGCGGAAGCAGTAGTAGTAGATGCAGAATACCTCAAGGAGGTGGAGAAAGCTCGTCGAGACCTTCGCGCTTTGATCTCGAGCAAGAATTGTGCTCCTATCATGCTTCGTTTGGCGTAAGTAAATACTTTCTCTCTTTTTGTTTTTTGTTTTCTCGTAAGATTTTCTCAGTAACCAAACAGAGTTTCACTGTGTCATTAGCTTAATTCAGCTAAGATTTTCTTGTTAGTTGTTAGCACTGCTTCAATGGGTTTTGGCTTATTTGGAGTGTGAGTAGCTTAAGATGCTTATACTTACAAGTTAGTTTGAGGCAGAGATGGTAAAATTTGAATGAATATTTGGGCAGGTGGCATGATGCTGGAACTTATGATGTTCATACCAAGACAGGAGGTCCTAATGGCTCAATCAGGAATGAGCATGAACTGGGGCATGGAGCTAATAGTGGCTTGAAAATTGCCATTAACTTTTGTGGTCAGCTTTTCTCCTTTTTCACAACATTTTCAGTTTAGTAAATTTTAGACTTAATTAATCTAATTAAGGTTTAGTCTAGCATATTATGTCTTTTGGTTTTAAATTGTTATTATGTTAATGACAAATATGGGAGGAACATCGATAGCATGCGAATTGAGAAGTGGGATATCTTTGACTCAAAATAATTTTGCCAAAATTAACATTTGATGATTAGAATAATGGACTACGTGGTTGAAATTTCTGTGCAAATATGTTGTTGGTCAGTGACCTTAACCATAATTTATCTTTAGAGTACTAATTTCTACTCTAATTAATGTTTCCTCTTTGTGTTTTGATATCAGAGGAAGTGAAGGCCAAACATCCAAAGATTACATATGCTGATCTTTACCAGGTGATTATTGTTTGTTTTAGAAGCTTTCTGTCTCTGGCTTTCAATATATATATATATATATATATATAGATATACACACACACATATATCTGTGTTCGTAGGGATAACACTAATTAACAATAGATAGGCAACTATCCTGAATATGTTTACACACTTCAGATGACGTTAAGTCAGATTGTATGTTTGTTGGTATGATGCAAGAATTTAATTTTTTGGGGCCATCTTTACTGGATGAGACATTCGCTTTCAGTTTAGGCCATTTTAGCTTGATTGTATAAACAAGTAAGTTTTAAGAGTTTCGTGAACTGTTTGGATATACAAGTGCTGTTTGTAGAAATGACATTAATGTTTTCATTCCCGGAGTGATGCAAATAAGTCATATTCTGTTATGTTTGGTTTAGCTTGCTGGAGTTGTTGCTGTTGAGGTGACTGGAGGTCCAACTATTGACTTTGTTCCCGGAAGAAAGGTATGTTGATGACGTTTTTTCAGTTTCATAATCACTTTTTAGTAACATTTTTTAAATCTCTGGATCAGGATTCAGTGAAATCTCCTGAAGAAGGACGTCTTCCGGATGCTAAACAAGGTATATAGTTAACCATGTCAACTTTCATTTGTGCCAACAGGGCTATTCTACATGAACTACATAAATACAACTTAACTATTACTTATCCTTTTTGAGATTGTCATGAGCAAGTGATTTTACTATGTAGTGACAGTCTAGATCACTGTAAAACACAACAGTGAATACTCGAATTTCATTGTTCTATGTAGTCTCTCAAGTTTCTGTTCATCTTAAATGCATTGGAACTTCAAAACCTTAAATGAAAACCAAAGTAGGGAATAGAGCTTTGTTACACAACATTATCATCTGAATATAGACCAAAAAAGTGCATGACATTAGTAGTTTTAAACAAAGTATATTTTTCCTTTGTGAATTTTCCTGCAGGTGTATCACACCTTAAGGACATCTTTTATCGCATGGGTCTATCTGACAAGGACATTGTGGCGCTTTCTGGAGGGCACACACTGGTAGTCATTTTTGCAACCCTGTCTGTGTATGATATGATTCAAACAAGGTAAACATACACGTAACTCATGTTTTAATTTGATTCTTTAGGGCAAGGCACATCCGGACCGATCAGGCTTTGACGGCCCTTGGACAAGGGAGCCTCTGAAGTTCGACAATTCGTATTTTGTGTAAGAAAATCAATAGAAATTAAATTCTTCTTATCTTCAGTCATGTTTTTGCTCAATTAGGAAAATTCTTGTAGAATACGTACTTGACAAGAATACATGCTAATACTACACTCTGCAGGGAGCTACTGAAAGGAGAATCAGAGGGACTGTTGAAACTTCCCACAGACAATGCTTTACTGGATGATCCTGCATTCCGAAGCTATGTCGAGCAATATGCCAAGGTTATATACATTTGCAGCTTTCTATTGAGAAGAAACTGAAGCTAAAAACTTGTCATCTCTCCAATGTCCTATTTCATCATATATCCTAGTTTTCACCAAGTTATTAGTGCTAACTTGTTATGACTTATGTGACATATCCTTTGGCGTTGAAATATAATATTATTGAGTTTTCTGAGTTTTTCGGTTTGTTTTTCATCATTTTTATATTGCAGGATGAGGATGCATTCTTCAAAGATTATGCAGAGTCACACAAAAAACTATCAGAGCTAGGCTTCACTCCACCTTCCTTCAGCCTCAAGGAAGCCACAAAAAGCAGTGTAATATTGGCGCAAAGTGCTGTGGGAGTTGCGGTTGCTGCGGCTGTGGTGATCTTAAGTTACTTCTATGAAGTTCATAGAAGAACCAAGTGAAAGAAGATTGGTCAAGTATTAGAAGCATTCAGTAAATCATAGTGATCCACCAATCAAATAAGTCCTTATCCATGTTGTATTCTTGATTGGAGTTACTAGAAACATCAAGTAAATCACAGTTATCCACCAATCGAATAAGTCCTTATTCTATGTTGTATTGTTGATTGGACTTGTATACACAAACAAGCTCTTTAAGATGAAGCGTAAAAGATATATTTTTAGCTTTTGTTCTGAATCTTAGAATGAAAAATGAGGTTATTAAACATAGATATGCATGCATACTATTCTCAATGTAGTTCTGTTAGATGCAAGAACATGCATGACTTGTGTGGATGGTTAGGATTACATGAGTTTTTCTTTAGGTCAATATTTTATTTGAAACAACAATCTAAAAAGACAAGTTATGTTGCTATAAGACTATTCGAGAAGGGAATAAATGAGTAAAACGAATATAAGCAAAAGAAGCCTTTTCTTCCTTCCTTTTCCTCTTCCAAAAGCAAATAACAGATACTTTTCGTAATACCTTACCTTAATCCGAAAAAAAGTTGTTCTCTTCAATTTTAGGCCTCCAAATACACATATATAGAAACCCAAAGAAAACCTCTCATTCCATTGATCTTCATCTTCTTGTGTTGATTCAAAAGTACTTGTACAATTTCGGGCTTGTATACACGCGTGCCTGCTCTCATGGCTGCACCTAACGTGGACGCAGAGTATCTTAAGGAAATTGAGAAAGCTCGCCGAGACCTTCGTGCTCTTATCTCCAGCAAAACTTGTGCTCCTATCATGCTTCGTTTGGCGTAAATAATCTTTTTTTTTTTTTTGAAGTTTACTACTACTAGTACTTTTGTTATGCTTCCTCGTTGTACGTAGGTGTGGTCTGAACTATGAGTTATAGATTCACATGTCAAACACTGTGGCAGGTGGCATGATGCTGGAACATACGATGTTAAAACAAAGACTGGAGGTCCTGATGGCTCTATCAGGAACCAAAAAGAGTTACAACATAATGCAAACAATGGTTTGAAAATCGCGGTTGATTTATGTGGTGAGTGTTTTTTTTTTCGCTAATCTATACATTTGAAAATTTTATTTATAAAGAAAATAATTAGCGGTAGATTCTTCATTCTCAATGAATTAATTTTTGTTGGTGTGTTGATTTTCAGAGGAAGTGAAGGCCAAACATCCGAAGATAACTTATGCAGACCTTTACCAGGTGAATATTATAGTCTCATTAAGACATTTAATTATATATTGGTATAAGAATTCAATTCGAAAGCTACATACTTTGGTTATGTTTTTCAGCTTGCTGGAGTGGTTGCAGTTGAGGTAACTGGAGGTCCAACTATCGACTTTGTTCCCGGTAGAAAGGTATGTAACTATATATGTATATATGTAGACATATTACTTGTCGAACTATAAACTAAACAATTAATTACCAAGTTAAATTTGTTGCTATCTACCAACTTTTCATTGTCTCTCTCAATCAGGATTCAAGTGAATCTCCGGAAGAGGGTCGCCTTCCAGATGCCAAACAAGGTAATAACATTACATGATATGTCAATTCCCACCAACCAGATGACCTCTTTTAGTTGTTAAATTCCAATGAAAATGAATTGTATGTAACTGCCGAGCAGAGATATAATATAATAATCATGATTTTCTGACGTTTTTTGAAATGACTAAATTTAGTAATATTGGTAACATTAAAATATGAAAAAAAATTTGAAATTAACGCCTATTGTGACAGATAGAAAGGGCCAAATAATATTATTAACCCGTTCTTGCAGGTGCATCACATTTGAGGACTGTATTCTATCGCATGGGTCTATCAGACAAGGACATCGTTGCACTATCTGGAGGCCATACATTGGTAACTTTTAATTTATAGGAGGATCCAAAGTTGATAAGATTTTTTTTTTTTTTCATCATTATTATTAAGTTCTTTAAATTAACATTTTCCTTTCCTTTTGGAATAGGGAAGGGCGCATCAGGAGAGATCAGGCTTTGATGGACCATGGACAAATGACCCTTTGAAGTTCGATAACTCATACTTTGTGTAAGATGAATAAAAGCTTTGACAACTATAGTAACATTCATAATCATTCTCTTGTGATTATGACTACTATATATAACGTACCTTATGAGTTATGACAACATATAATATTGTCTTCCTTTTTTTTTTTCCGCCTTTTCATCTTCTTTTTTGCGCTTTTTTTTTTTTTTTTTTTTTGGTGGACAGTGAACTTTTGAAAGGGGATTCAAAAGGACTCTTGAAACTTCCCACTGACAAGGCTTTAGTTGAAGATCCCGTGTTCCGCCGCTATGTTGAACTTTATGCAGAGGTAAATTAAATTAGCAACTTCCCACTTCAGAAAATCAAATTATCTGCCCTTCTTCTTTTTTCTTTTTCATTTTTTTTTCCATTTTTTCAACAGTCTTTTCAAATCTATTTGGCAGGTTGAGGATGTATTCTTTGCAGACTATGCTGCATCACATAAGAAGCTCTCAGAGCTAGGCTTCAAGCAAAGAGGAAGTAGTGGTGGACTGAAACCAAAAGCGATTGGAGTAGCTGTTTCCATTGCTGTTGCCATAGTTGTGACACTAATCCTTAAAACACCTTACTTTAAGGACAGTACACTACCATACTTCAAGGACCCTACATTTTAATTTCGAAAAACAACTATGGTTGAACATGTAAATCATATCAATAAATTCAGCCCAAAACAGAGGGATGTAGAAAATTAGACATCAGATTATTTTATTCTTATTAAATGTGCCTGATTAAGAGGCTTACATGAAGAATAAATAGAGGTTATGATGAAGCTGAGTGGAATAATACTAAAGTTCTCTCAATGTACTATCTCTACTCTTAAGGTCCTAACATGTAGAACTGCTCTACCATACCATACCATACCGCATACTTCATCCTCTATAGGAAAGCGGAAATCAAAGGAGAACAAGTATATCTCCAGCCTAAAAACTATTTTAGCTTCTGAAATTAAATTAGTTAAAAACATTTAAAAGAAAATTGGAATGATCCCAAGTCAGGTTTTAGGCCCTTGGACTTAGAGACAGAGTAATGTCTTGAAAGACTTTAAGCCTCTTCTCAATCTTCCTTTCACCCACCTTCCCAGATTCACTTGGTGGGCCCAAAACAGCGGCAAGAATTGCTTCTTCGAAGTCCTTGTTATCAGGCAACAACAGATCAGTCTTCTCAGCTGTTTCATTTGACAGTCTTCTAGTCTTGGTCTCTGGGAGGACTAATCCTGAAGCCGCAACGGGCTGCCGCTTCGTGATCTCTGCAGCTGCGTCTATTCTCATCGAACTCGCTGCATTTCCCGACCTTGTTCGCTTGAGGGTCTCGGGAATCGGATTCGAGATTGGAGGCTGTACTACTGGCTCTCTTGTGAATTTAGCCGAGTAAAATGGCTGTGCAGCAACATTAAGCGAGTTCAAAAAAACATTAGGAGTTAGTTGCTGCTTTGTAATTCTTTGCTGAGGAAGACTCGTTTCCTGAGCCAATACGTTAGAATTCGCATTCTCGTCTGCGAAATCGTCTTGTGGAAGGAGTTTGATTGAATCTGTTGGCGGGAGACTGGTGTGATCCTTGCAAGGCTGAGGTTGCCAAATCGATGACGAGCCAAGGAAGGCATCGAAAAGCCGGCTTTGTTCGACTCTGTCTCCTCCCTTGTTCAACAGCTCAGACTCTAGATCCTTCAGCATTTGCTGTGCCCTCTCATAGGCTTTGAGATGGGAATCAGTGCCTCTTGGGCCATCCGCCACCGCCGGCTTAACTCGGCGCAGATTCTCTTTGGCCTCGGAGATTCGGCCTTGTTTCATCAAGCAAATACCGAGATTACACATCTTGTTATTGTCCGGTGAAATCGCCAGCGCCCGCCGATAAGCATCTTCAGCTTCAATGTAGTTGTTTTGTTGCATCAATGCCCACCCCAAGTTCCCCTAATAAAGGAACAAAAGTCAAAACACTTTGAATTCAAAATCCGAGAAAATTTTTGAAACTTAAACTGAGTGAATGAGTGAGCATTCTTTCTTACAAGTAGTCTAGTGGCCTCCTGCTCCACAGAGACCTGAAATTTCTTCCCCTGAGACCGGGCTGTCTTTGTTCGCTTTCCATTGAAAGCCAACCCCTGCTGAATTAAGTACAACTTGTGCCTCAGTAGTGCTATTTGGTCGTCCAATCTCCCACATCTCTGTAAAAAATTCACCAAAATTATAAATTAAGAAAGAAAAAAGATAAATTGAAGATACCCAGTCTTTTAAACATGAATTTTAGAGTAGCACAGATCCAAGAGCTTTGTAATGAACCTTGTAAAGATCCAAAAGAATGTTATCAAGAGACTCTTGGGCCTGATCTGAACACCTATGTCTCAGCGACTTAATAGCTTCAATGGCTTCCTCAGCCCGATTCTGTTGCTTCATCACAATAGCCATGTCTTTAAGAGCACTATCAACTCTATCTCCGGCATTAATGGCGGCCCAAAACAGAGGAATCGCCTTTTCCGGATCCTTCTCCACCAACTGAAACAAAAATTGGACCAAAATCCAGATATTAAAACACAAACCAAAGCAAGAAAATCTCATTTTTCTTCAAAAAAACACAGCGCCCCCGTGATACCTACCTGCACGTTTTTGGCTCGGACATAAGGAGTATCTCCTATAGGTACCTTGTGAGTCACATGGAACGACTCGGACCGAGTTCTCGAAACTCGGATGGGCTTAGCCGGGGATGAAGGAGCCGACTTGGTTGGTCTAAAACCAGGTGGAGCGTTCCACATATCCTGCAACATCTTTGATTTTTTGAGTGTTTATTTATGATGTTTGAAAAAAATGTTGCAGAGATATGTGAAGCCTGTCTGTGAAGAAAACGAAGAAGAGGAAGAAGGAATTGGGAGAGAGTTTGAGGAGGAAGACGGAAGGGGATGAAGGAGAAGAGTAGTATAATACGAGAGAATAAAAGATGTTTGAATTTTTCGACCGTTGAGGTTACCGTTTTAAGAACTAGCCGTTGCGTTTTTTTGGTTAGTTAAACAGTAGAGAAGGCTTGATATCCGTAATTGCACCGGTGTCCCAAACTTTAGCGTAATTACATTAGTTTCTTCTAACTTTTTCTTTAAAAAAAAAAGAAAAAGAAAAAAAAGAATCCTCAATTGTCAATTACCTTACCTTCCAAAAAGCAATTGGGCTTTGCTTAGAAAACTTATCAGAGAAAAGTGGGGAAACCTTTGGTGGAAAGATCAGTAGATATACTCACTTCCTATTGCTAAAAACAGATAAATAGATAATAATAGTAATAATAATACTTATAATTGCGAGTTAAATAGATAATAACAATAATAAGAAAAATTAATCATTTTGTCCACTGAACATTTGTCATCAGTATGAATTTACCCTCTTATTTTTGACTTTATATTTAAGTGCTTCTAGATGGCAAATTTGTTCTTCTTTTGTCCTCTCACTTTTGACTTAATATTCTTGTGTCCCCTTACAATGGCAAAGTTGTTCTTCTTTTGCCCTCTGACTTTTGACTTAGTATTCAAATGCTCTCTAAAATGGTAAAATTGTTATTCTTTTACCTCCTCAACTCTAAAACTGTTATAAAATTGTTAATAGACAATAGCCAGATAATCATTTTACTTTTTAAATAGCTAATAAATATCTTTTACTATTTTTTCTATATTAGACATTTCTAAAGAGCTAATTTTTATAATTAAATAAATAAAATAAACAAAAAAGATAAAAGAAAATGGGCGCGTCTACAGTAAGGGCGCCCCTACGTACGGCTCTGTCTATTCACCGTTGGATGGGAATCTGTATATAAATAGATTCTCCACAGATTCCCGTTATTCCCCACAGATTCCCATCCAACGATAATTAAGGCATGACCCTACGTANTTTACCCCATTCCCAAACTTTTGACTTAGTATTCAAATACTTCCTAAAATGGTAAAGTTGTTATTCTTTTACCCCTTCAACTCTAACACTGTTGAATTGTTAATGGATAATAGCCAAATAATCATTTTACCTTTTAAATAGCTAATAAATATCTTTTACTATTTTTTTTTATATTAGACATTTCCAAAGAGCTCATTTTTATGATTAAATAAATAAAATAAACGAAAAAAGGTAAAAGAAAAATAATTTTTTTAATGATTATATATGTATGTATAAAACAAAAAATAGACAAAATAGAGCAATTTTTACATTAGTTCATTAGTGTCAAAATATTTTTAGAAGTTACATAAAAAATAAAATTGCATATTTTCATATCCGAAAGACTTTCTAGAAAATGAAATAACTATTTCATGAATAAAAATGATTGATGTACCAAACAATAGAATATTATTTTTGATCACAATCATTCATTAATATGAGTCATACTAAAGATGTAAACGGGGTGGGAACAGAAATCTCTGTAGCAGTATTTTTTTTAATATTTATTTTACCTCATTAGTAATGACTAACAAAATAAACTATATTCTAAAATAACACTGTAAAAAGAAAATTCATCACATGTAGCAGAAAGTTGTTCTTCTTTTACCCCATTCCCAAACTTTTGACTTAGTATTCAAACGATTTCTAAAATGATAAAGTTGTTATTCTTTTACTCCATCAACTCTAACACTGTTAGAAAATTATTAATAGACAATAGCCAATAATTATTTTACTTTTTAAATAGCTAATAAATATCTTTTACTATTTTTTTTTATATTAAACATTTCCAAAGAGTTAATTTTTATGATTAAATAAATAAAATAAATTAAAAAAAAGGTAAAAAAATAATAATTTTGTTAATGGTTATATATGTATATGTAAAATAAAAAATAGACAAAATAGAACAATTTTTGTATTAATTTATTAGTATCAAAATATTTTTAGAAGTTATGTAAAACAAAAAAAAAAACTTTATATTTTCATATCCGAAAGACTTTCTAGAAAATGAAATAACTATTTCATAAATAAAAAAGATTGTTATACCAAACAATGGAATGTTATTTTTTATCACGATCATCTATGAACGTGAGTCATACTAGAGATGCAAATAGGGTGGGGACAAAAATCTCGATAGCGGTTTTTTTTTAGCACTTATTTTATCTCATTAGTAACGACTAACAAGATAAACTATATTCTAAAATAACACTATAGAAAGAAAATTCATCACACATTGCAGAATGATTGGTATCTATAATAAAGTCTAAATCTTCCTTAAAAAAAACTAAAATCCGTCTTTGAAATATATATATATGGAGAATTTTCACTAAAATATCTTTTATTTTAAAAAAATGTGTAAAAAAAATCTTGTGCTTTCAGAAATTCAAAATAAGTACCTTCTATTTAAGGAACATTATCACTAAAATACTCTCTATTTTAAATAGTGTGAAAAAACTTTTGTATTATTAAAAATTCAAAATAAATACCTTCTATTTGAATTATTATATTATTTTCTACCTTTGACTGGTTCAAAGGCTTCAAAAAATAACAAAATTAATATTTTATCCCTTATTATATTAAATTAAAGTACACACTACACTTGAAAATGAAGAGATAGAGAATACACTTTTTTTTTATTAAAAAAAACCCTCTTCCTTCCATAGTTGCAACACAATTCCAGAATAGAAAAAAAAATCTAAAATTTTGAGAAATTTCAAAAGTGACAAAAAAAAAAAAAAAACTCTCCCCTCCATAGTTGTAGCACAAATCCAGAAAAGGAAAAAAAAAATCTAAAAGTTCTGGAAATTTCAAAAGTGACAAAAATTTATGAAAATTTTAAATTTTTTTTTCTTTTCTGGATTTGTGTTGTAACTATAGAGAGAAAAGTTTTTTTTTTAAAAAAGTTTTAGATCATATATATTCTTTGTTCCTTCATTTTCAAGTGTAGTGTGTACCTTAAGTTAATTTAATAAGGGATAGAATATTAATTTTATCAATTTTTTTGAAGTATTTGACCAATCTAAGATAGTAAATAATACAACAATTCAAATAAAATATATTTATTTTAAAATTTTAATAATACAGAGATTTTTTTCACACTTTTTTAAAACATAAGGTATTTTAGTGATAATTTTCCTTAAATAGAAAATACTATTTTGAATTTCCGAAAACACAAAGGTTTTTTTTCACATTTTTTTTTAAAATGGAGGATATTTTAGTGATAATTTTCCTATATATATGCAAATTTTATTGAAAAAAATATTAATAAATTTTGTAATAACTAATATCAGCCAGACATATTTCCTATGGGGTGGAGATCACCCGATGGGTTTAAATGACATCTCTAGACGATACACAAATAGGTAGTCATGATATCATATTCTTGTACCAAACAAATTTACTGAAGAAGGAGTGCTTTTTTCGATCATAATCTTCTATTAATGTGGGTCTATAAAAATAGGAAATTTACGTAGTTAGTAGCTTTTTTACTATGAATGATACTTATAGTTGTATTTTGAAAAGGACAATTGTAGTAGCCATTTCTGTCTTTTTTATTAATTTTTAGAGAGAGAGAAAATTTGCTTTCCAATATTATCCTTCTCAAAAAAGTGATTTTTTAGATGTGAAAGTCAACGAAAGTTTTTTTTTTTTTTTTTTCGGACAAGAATCAAGAAAAGGTTTTTTTATTTTATTTTATTTTATTATTTTAGTAGGAAAGAGTCAACAAAATTTAATACCTGTTTTTTTTTTTTCCCAATTTTTCCCCCAAACGTAGACCTTTTTTAAGTGTTCTTTATTTTCTTTCCAAATTAAAGCAATCCTCTCTTCTGCCAAACTCGTTCTCTTTTCTTTCTATTTGAATTTGCCTGGTTCTTTCTCTTTGTTATGCTCAGTTATGTCACTCTGTTGTCATTTATATTTTGAAAGAATACGGGTGGTGTGTTTTTATTTTGATTTACTAAGTTCTTATTTAGAGATACAAATAAGTTAGTAAAACAAATAGAATGTATCATCTATGTAGTGATAACTAAGGTTAAAAATGTATTTACTTGTAGAATTAGAAAATATCAACAAATGCATTAAGAAAAACAAACTATCATGAAAAAATCATAGTTTTATTATCACTCGTCACAAATTATGTGACCTTGTATCAAATGACTAAGTGATAAAGTTAAAAATTTGTTTGCTTCCAGATCTATTAAAATATAGCGTAAGATACTGTTACAAATTTTTGTGAATATTTATAACATTATGTGTGATACTTTGTCCCAGTATTTTTCTAATGTAACTAATGTTGTTATTATAAGTACGAATTTTATATGACAATGGGTCATAATATATATGACACGTAGTCACAATCTATTTTTTATTGTTAACTAATTGTAAGGCATTCTTTTGACAGAAATGGGCAATTATTTTTTTGAATTATAACGGTAAATGAGATCAAACTAACATGTGTGGTCATACATTATGTGACAATATGTCATATAGTCCTTTTTATTTTATCACTTGCATCATTTTTAATGTTTTAGGTTAATCCTTCAAGTGCTTTTGAATTCGAGGTAGTGGACAGAGAATATAGGTTATATGCTGTAGATCTTGAAAACCAAACATGCACATGCCGGGAATTTCAGGTCGACCAATTTATATGTGCATATGCAGTGGTAACCTGTGTACTTTCAGGCTTCTCTTTTTATAATTATATATCTAAGTACTACAAAAAGGAGGAACTAGTAGTCACTTATGCTGGGGTTATGCATCCTCTTGGAGACCCTTCTGGTTGAGCAATACTAGATGAGATAAAAAATCATGTAATGAAACCACCACTTGTGTGAGTAGGCAAAAATGCTCATGTTGCAGCCAAGTTAGGTACAATAGACAGACTTGCAAGAATCCAATCCCTTATGTATAACCAGTCATGAACCAGGGAGCCGTTCTAGACGTAGTGTGATGCATCTATAGGTTGTGCTCAACGCATTTACTAAAAATCATGCCGATGTTATGTTAATTTCAACTATGTCTATTCATGACTCAATTTCGAATTTGGTAATATGTGATTTTTTTTTTCAATTTATAGTAGCATTTATTAATATTCGTATGACATAGAGTCATACAATGTGTGACGAGCGGTAACAATTATCAGTTTACAATAATAATTTTAAATGTTTTTATATTCTTGTCCATTGTGTTTCTAATATTTATTATTATAAATCTCGGCCAACTTAAAAAAAAAACGAAAGCATGCCTAATTTTGGGTAATTTTAATATCTCAAAACTATGATATAAGCATATGTTAAAATCATATATATGTTATGTTAATTTTAACTATGTCTATTTATGACTCAATTTGGATTTAGTACTCTGCGATTTGTTTTCAATTTTTAGTAGCATTTATTAATATTTGTATAACATAGAGTCATACAATGTGTATCGAACAATAACAACTATCAGTTTGCAATTATAATTTTGAACGTTTTTATATTCTTGTCCATTGTTTTTCTAATCTTTGTTATTATAAATCTCAGCCAACTTATAAAAAAAAAAATATGAACACATGCCTAGTTTTGGATAATTTTAATATCTCAGAACTATGATATAAACATATGTTAAAATCATATGGTTGCCAATCCGGTAGGTATTTTTATTTTTACCTATGTGTAGGTATTTTTTTTCTAGCCGTTGGATCATCATCTAACAATGATCTAATGGCTAAAATGAGATGCATGAAAAGACGTGCATTATTAATGCTTTTTCTCTCTCTTACTTTTTAATATAAAAAATGTGCAAAATTTTTTTTCATTGGCCCAATTGATACCTATGCATAGGTAAAAAAAAAAAAAAACCTACTGGATTGGTGCCTACTATGATATAAACATATCATAGTATATATGTTATGTTAAAAATACCTACTATGATATAAACATATGTTAAAATCATATATATGTTATGTTAATTTCAACCACGTCTATTTATGACTCAATTTCAGATTTGGTACTCTGTGATTTGTTTTCAGTTTATAGTAGTATTTATTAATATTTGTATGGCATAGAGTCATACAATGTGTGACGGAAAGTAACAATTATCAGTTTGTAATTATAATTTTGAACGTTTTTATATTCTTATCTATTGTGTTTATAATCTTTATTATTATAAATCTCGGCCAAATAAAAAAAATGAAAAAATGTATATTTCAACCATGTATATGTTATGTTATTATAAATCATGTATATATTATATTAATTTTAATCATGTATATTTATGACTCAATTTCGAATGTAGTACTCTGTTATTTGTTTTCAATTTATAGTAGCATTTATTAATATTTGTATGACATGGAGTCATACAATGTGTGATGGGCAGTAAGCATTTTTTTATATGCTATTTGAAACATTTTATTTAGTTGTGTGACTTAGAGTTACATTCATGTGATAGATAATAATAATTTTTGAAACCTGACTCATAATCAAAATTTATGCAAAATAAAATTCATCACATGTACGGTCACATGTACGATCTCTGTTTGTTGGCAATAAACATAGTATCTAGCAATTGATACTTCAGTACTGTATGACTTATAATCACACTTCTTGTGACAGTCAAAAAACATAGGTTAGAAATACATTATCTTCTTTTAATCAGCTGAGTATTTACATATAGCCACAAAATAGAAATTAACTATAGATGGAATATAAAATTACTAGGTAGTTGTCTAACAATACGTTCAGACTTTCAATATTGTCTAAACTCTTTGAATGTTTCTCACCACCCCCTCGAATTTTCGCCCTTTTTGTGAAAAAAGAACAAAGACCAAAACTCAATCTAAGATTTTCAAGTGTTTGGTTATTTTAAAATGGGGGTCAATGGTTCGTAAAATAAAGGAAAAACAATGCTTGCTGGTTTCAATGGAGTTTTGATTCGAACAAGTGGAGGGAAATGAAGCTCCACACTTTTTTTTAAAAAATATGAACTCAAACATAATTTGTAGACTCCCCATTGTCTGTCTCCCTTTATTAAGAAAAAAAAAACAAAACTAGCTCATCAGGTAGGAAGGAAAAAAATGTCTGACATGAGACCATTCAGATTTATCAAATTAAGGATATTTTCAACTTCTTATTGGCTGGGTACTACTAATATTGTCATATTTAGAACTGCTACTAAAAAAGTCACTTGAAGTCAAATGACTATTAATCGGATCAATTTCTCTATAAAAATAGATAACCATGATACAATGGACGCGCAACTATTGAATAACTATATTTTCTTAGGAAAAACTTGAATAACAATCAAGAGTTACTAACAAAACTCTTGATTGAATAACATTTTTTCTAGAGTAAAAGTATGTTTTTCATTGGATTAAACCAGATAAAATTACAAACTCAATTGGTGGAGAAATTTCCTCTGACCATACAAGTTAATCATCTATTCTTAAAGCTAATTTTTCCAGTTCATAAACAGCCATGTTAGCTTCTCTATGTACATGTACAACAGAAGCCTTGAGGCTAATTTTTCCGGTTCATAAGCAGCCATATTAGCCTCTCTATGTACATGTACAACAGAAGCCTTAGAATAAAAGATAATAAACTCCTAATATCTGCTATAAACTTTTCATAGTTATTAAAACCAAGTTATGAGATGACTAAACTTTTTCCTATATTGAAAATTTTACGTAATTTGATTTAAAAATTACAATCTAATTGAAATTATTGTACCAAATCGTGTAGATTAATTTTGAAATTTATTTTTCATCTTAAAAAGTTAAAAACTAGTAAGTACAGAATGTTTAACTTGGCTTTTAGACGTGATCATTCCTTGCACAATAGCCTGATTTTTTCAAGAGTGATCAATCCTTGCACAAGTGTCTACACGGTACACCTACATCGCAGTAGTCACAAAAGTCGAAGTTCCAAGTCGGAATTCTCTCACACCATTATAATTTATTTATCCTTTTATGAACACCGGAAAAAAAAAAAAAAAAAAAAGAAGAAGAAGAAACACACACACAAATTGGGGTACAAGAATTAAGCCAAGAACCATGCACCAGAATTTAGAAGTCAATCAAAGTAAACACTAAACACACGACTAAAAACTTTCACAACTAACAAGATTTTTAAAAACTATGAAAAACATGTTTTACCTTGTACCGTATAGCACAAAAACCCATAGCAACAACAAAAGATGAAACATAGATTTCATCCGGACATAAAACAATTGAACAAGAATAGGTAACAGCTTCAAACTAAATAGCCCTAAAACTGTCCACTTTGTCGAGTCTAGCTGTACCGGAGCTTGAGGACTCACCCATTGCATCCGGAGAAGCAGAGGCTGCTGTTTGGGATGGCTCTTTCTTCAGACTAGTTGGCAACCCTGAAATCTCCTGTTTTAAGTATGGATAAGATCAACAACAACAAGCACATAAAAATTTACAGATATACTTTATCTCATTTTCATTTTTGAAGCAAAATAACAAGTCAATATGTGTTGAAGGAAAATAAGAGGCAGATGAAAATGTCGTGCTTCTCTCTCTTCCGGCTCTCGCTCCCTCTCCCAAAAGGACGTCTTTTCAGATGCTGTATTATTTACACGACATTGTTTGTAACACCACTGGGCCTCACCCAAAAGTGCTAACTTGAAAGTACTTTTGGACTCATCATATTTTTTTTTAAGTTTAAGGAATTCAATGATAACATCTCCTAATCTAATAACGTTAGACTAAGGTGGTGTTACAATTAAGTGGTATCAGAGCCGATCTAGTCCATACCTGTGTGGGTCTTGGAAGGCTGCCACGGGGCAGAATCGTGGTGAATGTGAACCCCGCCCATAGGAGTTATATGTGGGCTATTGAATGTGGACCCTTTACCGAGGACGCTAGGCCTTTAACGGAGGGAGATTGTAACGCCCTAAGTCCCACATCGGGTATGTTCTGGGAAGATCATAGGTATTTAAGTGACGGTCTATGAGCCCAAAAGTACCTTCAAGCTAACACTTTTGGGTGAGACCCAGTGGTATTATACTGTTGCTTTTCAAAATGTTATAGTTTTCATTTGTAAAATATATATATCATTCATGTTAAAGATGTTGTCCTCTTCTGAATATGCTGTCAAATGGTGCAATTTCTATGATGATATTCCCATTTCTTAACATTTACTGTCAGCAAGAAAAAAAGGGTATATGGCATATTTTGGGCAAGAATCCAACATCTTTTTCAAGGAATTCAAATCATACATCAGTTGCACTGAAACTGCCGCAATAAAACCAAAACAAGAAACCAAACGAAAATTAAAAAGTTGTTCAGAGGATCCATTAACACAGAAAACTCCACACATATTCATAATCATTGCACTACAACTTAAAAGAAACAAATCGATCCAAATTGAAAATCTAGAACTTACCTTCATCAAATGCAACCTCAAGTCGCTAGGCTTTACTTGATTTCCAATGCATGCCATCACAAACTTGGAATATTGAAACAATACATCAGCCGCAGCTTGCTTTTTCTCTTCAATCTGCAAGTAAAAAAAATCCCAAACCGATATAAGTTTCTACTTTAGCAATTAAATCGCAGATCATTAGACTCTCAACGCCAGTAGCAACTTGGAATAAGAAAATGTTTAGCTCATAAGAATAACTTCTTTCTTTCTTTCTGAAGCTACAACCATACTTAAGGTACCATAGGTTTATCGTCACTCAATTGAGTAATGGATGTTATTACTCGATTGAAACAAGCAGCTGAACGTTAAGACCACACCCACATGGCACCATGTGCATCATGGAGTATTACTAATCACTATGCAATAGAAAGCTCTAATTCATAGTTCGTAGACACAAAAATAGTGCAGCTGCTCATGGTTATCCACTATCAGAAGTCAAAAGCAACACTAGTAAGAATAAGTTCGCAAGCAAACACAAACAAGAAAGTTAATACTGAGAAGAGAAAAGAAAAAAGACACTCAATGCATACCCCTTTAAAGATGAACTTTACTTGGAACACTCAATACAAGCAAAACCTCACTCGTTAAAAAAAAAAAAAAAAATCCTAATTTCAGGCAGTAGATAAGTATGAATGTAGATGTAATGCAATTGCATAAAAATTCTCTTGAAAGGATGATAGCTATTATAAGTACTGATCATCACCCAACTCTTCCATCAAAAGAGGGGCTAAAAAAAAAGTAATGCTTAATCTCCAGCTAGGGAAGCAAAGGAGGCAAACCCTTCTCAGAATTAACATCAGTAATCATACTTCCACTATGTGTGTGTATCTGTGTATATATATATATTCTGTGCATGAAATACAACTTTCTATAGTTGACACGAAAAATCGAAATTATACCCTTCAAGTAAACACACAAAGAAATTGAAAAATCCACGACGCAGCTTGAAATTTCCCATTAAACCCAGAAGGGTTCAAAATTTTACGGCAAACGATTTTAGAAACGGTTCAGATTTAAGCTAATATATATATATATATATATATATATATATATATATATATATATATATATANATAGAAACCGCACCTCGTAATCTTCTTTCATGGTAAGGAAAGGAACAAGTCAGGTCCGCGTTGTTGGTTCTCTCGAGGTCAAAGGCAAAGCACAGGAGGCGATGTTGAAAACAGACCAGGCTAAGAGGAAAAAATATGTTTGTTTATTTAAATAGGAACAGAGCTACCACAAGGGCCTATTAGCTCAGCTGGTTAGAGCGTCGTGCTAATAACGCGAAGGTCGCAGGTTCGAGACCTGCATGGGCCATTTTTCTGTTTTTTAATTTTTGTTTTTGTGGGGGTGAAAACTCCGAATTAGTTAGACTTTCTGGGGTTAATCTGCAAAATTGCTTTTGTTCTGTACTGTTGTTATTCGGGGGTGAAAACTCCACATTAACAAACTTCAGCGCCACGTAAGATTAATAAGATGGGAGCTTTGATATTATTAAAGTTTCCTTGATTAAGGCTAGCCCCCTATCTAATAATCCAAACGACCATTATACCCTGTTAAGCTTCGTGACCCATACTTTGTTAAAAAATTTCCCATAAAAAACTGTTCTTGAGCACCACGTAAGGTTAGGAAAATGGGGATTTGATATCACGCTTTGCTTTCCTAAGGCTTAGTTTTCTATCTAATTCAAATGACCATTTATACCCACGCTTCGTTAAAAAATTTCCCGTGCCATTATATAAGTCAAAAATTCAAGTAACAAAGTAATACAACATGTAATTCTAAGATTATTACTATAATTTAACCCTTCCTCACTTTAACACCTGGGTTAAAATGGCTGGTAAATTTTTATAGTGGCAACGTAAAAGCACAAAAAAAGTCATCTTATACAACATTTAATCTGGGAAAACAATCTTGAAACGACATCCAACGGCCATTTCTATCTGATCAACCAGTGTCCATACTTTTGTGAGAAATAAGCACATTACTGGAAGCTAGCTTCGCTTTGCATAATTAAGTAGTCAAAAAACATGTGCATAACTTTCAAGTTTCCAACAATCTTCAAAGTTCAAACTCATAACCAGAGAGAGATAAGGAGGCACTGACTTTGAAAATTGTCTCCAACCATATTCCATAAAATCATTTCATAACCATGTCCACATGTAAGAACACAATTTTAACTAACTCAATAGTACTCCAAATAGCACATAAATAAAATGCTGATTATATAATCGTTTTAAAGCCACTGAGAATGCAGATTAAGAATTCAAAAGATGGGGAGTACATAGCAGTACAGGGGGGAAAAAAAGGACTAGCAAAGTAAACTTTCAAGTAATGGGGAATCATGTTTCCTTGGTAGTAGGAGCCTTCTTTGCAGCCTCGGCAGCAGCTTTCTCTGCTTCTATCTCAGCAACAATAGCATCAATTTCAGCTTCTTCAAGTTGTCGCAGACCATCCCTTGTCATAACAGCGACTTCTATGTTCTTTCCGCCACTTTCCACAACCTAAATGAAAAATAACCACACTATAAATGTCAAGTTCTCTGTTCCATCGAGTTCGAAGTCTAAAAGCCTGTATGGACAACCTATCTTCCTGTCACAGACTCTAATTTCCGGGTGAAAATGATAATTATATGTGAACTTTGACACCTCATAAGGAGATCTTCAATTGTGTTAAAAGTACATGTCAGTTTACCAGACAAGGACCAGTACATTATTACTGCTGTGAGAAAAACAAACATGTATTGCTTATAACATACAACTTACTGTATAACAACCTAAAAGAAAAATTATCTATAATATCTCTCCTTCCTGATGACTTTAAGCTTTTCTACACGTAAAGAAAGGCTGTTAAGCCATTACATTTGTCAGGTAATGACTCTATACATATATATATATATATATAACATCTCTCATAGGGGAAATACTGCTAAAAAGTTAAGCAACAATACGGATCAGGATGTCAATAAAGCAGTTGGCTGAAAGACTAGCTTACAAGACATGACGAATAACAAAATTTAAAACAAACAATGAAAAAAAAAGCCAACATTAGTACATTACTTACCTCAAGCAAAGCACGAATGGCAAGCTTTATGGTTTCTTGCCCAGCTGTCTCCTTGTAGTTTTTCTCAAGAAACTCTCGTATTGAGTTAGAGTTTCTCCCAGTTGCATTAGCTTTCCAGGCTGAAAATGTCCCAGAAGGATCTGTCTGATATAGTGCTGGTGCACCTGTGTATGGATCAAATCCAATAATCAAAGTTGAAAGGCCGAATGGTCTAACACCACCACTTTGTGTGTACTTCTGTTGAAGGCCAGCGATGTAGCGTGTTATGTACTCAACAGTTACTGGATCCTCAACCGTAAGTCGGTGGCTTTGACACTCAATTCTCGCCTTATTTATCAAGACACGGGCGTCAGCTTTGAGCCCAGCACACGCCAATGCAATGTGATCATCTAGGTTCACAATCTTCCTCACCGATCTGCCAAAAAACAAAAAAGAAAAAGACAATCTTCCATTCATCAATACCCCATGAAACGATTCTAAACTCTCAACCATTGCCATGCAAAAGTCCTACTTGTTCAACAAGAGGCCTCCAAATTTAACAAAACTACATAATACGTTGTTAAAATTGCAATCAAGCATAAACCTCAGTTCATAGCTACTCTAAAGGCTCATAGCGTATTGTCAAATCTCCCTCTCTCTCTACTGAGCCATTTCTTAGTATCAAAAAATCAAACACAATGAATTTCAATTTCCAGCACAAGCACACCCAAACCACAATTTTTCCCCCTTTCTTATTCCGAACTAAACCCCTAATACTACAATTCCTCAAAAACTAGATCAACCCAAAAACCCTAAAAGGCAAATAATTTCGGCCAGAGTAATGGAAAACCATCCAAACACAAAACCCTAATTCAAAGTTCAAAACCTGTCTTCTCCCAAATCAATGAAAGAAACATGATTATTAGGTAAAACTGAGTTGATATAGAGAGAGAGAGGGAGAGAGAGAGGACCTGGAGTCTTGGAGTTTAGCGGTTGACTTCTTTTCGACGCCGAGAACGATGGTATCGGTGCCACGAACGCCGACGGCGGCGTTACCCTTGCGCACGGCCTCGAGGGCGTANGACCGTTATAGCCCTATCGTACCTCGCCATTGTTAGGGTTTCGTCTTCGTCTCTTCTACTTCGATCGGATCCAAGCTGCTCTGCTCTCTTCTCTTCTCTTCCTCTTTGTTTCGCTCTGAGCGTGATTTTCAGAGACCCTCTTTTGCGTTTTTCTAATGGAACTTTAATTGAGCCCCAAGCCAACTCTGTTTTGCCCTTTTTCTTTTTCCTTTGCCGCGTAATAAACGACGTGTCGTTTTAAAGTCAAACGACGCTGACTTTCTTTTCTTAAAAAAGGCAAATGACCCTATCACCCTCCACTTTTGTTGAGAGTTAGTTTTTACCTTATAATTTTTGAAATTTGTCTCAAGCGCCCCAAAAATTACAAAATTTGTGTTAGTTTGCCCAACTAAGTAAGGGCAAAAACGTAATTACATGTCGTCAGCTTCTTTGAACCAATTTTAAAACGTGCATTGACTTATAGGTAGGGGTGGCAATTTGTGTTGTCGTGACATATTCGTGTCGTGTCGAAGCATATATATAATGAGCAATTGCTAAACCCAAACCCGACACGTTTATTATTCGTGTCATGATTTGTAAACCCACACCCGACACGCTAAATAAACAGGTTAACCTGTGACGATACATTTAACACGTTATTTAAATAGGTCGTATTCAGATCGTGTCCAACGTAACACGATCTGCTAACCTGTATACTATTAACCCGTTAATTGAACTCAATTTAACATGTTAATGTTAAATATGTTGTATTTGGTTCAACTTGATATAACGTATTAACCTATTAATTTTAACATGTTAACCTATTTCACATTTTCAATATAACTTGATATAATCTATTAACTTATTTTATATTTCCAATATAACCAAGCAACCATAATCAAATAAATATAATACACAATCCAAAGTTTAAAACCAAAATAAAACTTTCAAGTTTTAGTACATAAAACATAAAAGGGAAGTTTTAAGTCTTGGTATACACAAGATAACACAAATGTCTCAAAAAATTTAATCATGTTAAACGGGTCAATTTCGGGTTTAACAGGTTAACCTGCTAATGACCTATTATTTAATTGTGTTTAATCGGGTTTAACCTGTTTTGACCTGTATCTGTTTAAGACAAACTCAAACCCGCTAACTTCGTGTCATTTTCGAGTCGTGTTATCGTGTCGTGACCTAAATTGCCACCCCTACTTATAAGAGAAAAATTTACAAATCTACAACTACAATATTTCAATTGAAATTTCTCATATTAGACACTATCTACTAGGATAATAGTAGATAGTGTGCATTGACTTATAGGAGAAAAATTTACAAATCTACAACTACAATATTTCAATTGAAATTTCTCATATCACACACTATCTACTAGGATGATAGAGAAAAAATAAATACAATATTAAAATTTCACAGATGATTAAAAACAAGGATTGATGATTGCAGTCATTTAGCCACACCCAAAGGGAAAAAAAAGCACAATTAGTAGGTAAAACTTTATAAATCAATAAAAGGGGGAAAAAAAAAAAAACACTCCATATGCTTTATAAACCAAGAAAATCTCCATGAACACTAGTAGAATTTCGATCCCTCCTCCAAAATTGCATCTAAGAATAAAGATCGGCACTATTAAAGCAAAACAACGTTAAAAAGAAAAAAATTTGAAAACCTCGACAACACAGTCTAAAATTTGGGATTTGGTAGTTGAAAGAAGCTAATATAGTGTAATTACGTTTTTGCCCTTACAATTTTTAATGCCTATCATTAGTTGGGGCAAACTAACACAATTTTCGTATGTTCTGGGGTATATGGGATAAATTTCAAAAATAAAAAAGCCAACTCTCAACAAAAGTGAAAGAACTATAGGACCTCTTGCCCAAAAAAAAATATTATAGCCACAATCGTTTTTAAGAATTAATGTTTTTGTCTTATTGTTTTGAAATGCCTCAATCTTATCTCTAAGCTGTGTTTTTCAGCCTATTATTTATTTATTTTGGTCTCAGGTTCAACTATCTTTTTTTTTTCTTTTTTTTCTCCTCAATATTAGTCTCTGGCTAATAATAGGATTACATAAACTAAAATTAAGGAAAAGTAGGGTTCAGTATAGGGAATGTGGCATTTGCAATTAATGAATAGAATGGGATTTTAGTTATTTTTTAAAGATTAAACATGTTGGGCTAATGGTTTGTGACATCATGATCACATGAAGCTTGTCTTCTGATAATAAATTACATGCCGTTTTCGTAATCTGAAAACAAGACTGCTCTTCCGAATCTATGTCATCTGACTTTCAGATCTAAACGACATTCCTTCCAAAGATGAACATATGTCGTTTCCAAACGATGGGACATCTCTTTTTGATATGTAAACCGACTTGTCGTTTAATCCTCACGACGGCTTACTAACTTCCTTTATCCTTTTACAAACATGAAACTGAATCTACTTCTTCCACCATAAAGGTAAAATGCTACCAATTTAACCAAATTTTGCATATCAACTTACATGATTCTAAGGCCATCTCCAATCGGACGCCAAAATGGCAATTTTGGCCAAAATAGTGCAGGAAATCGACTCCAACCGGACGGCATTTTCTACAGCAAAATAGATAAAAGTTACAGTGTCACGCTATTATTAGCGTGTCACTATAGCGATAGCGTGTTTATTTTTTTTTCGTCTTTTGTTAAATTTCCAAAAATGGCTCCTTAAAAGGTAATTCTATAGAGAATTAATGAGTAAAAAAGAGATTTAGGTAAAAGATAGAGATAATATCTTTTTGGTGTAGAGAATATTTTTTTGTGTGTGTAGTTTTTGGAGTAATGAGTTGGAGATGAGAAAAAAAAAATAAAGCAAAATTGCTCTATTTTAGAGTTTTGGCTGCTCCAAATTAGATCCTGGTTGGAGATGGCTTAAACGTATAGTATTTGTGCAAATCCAAAAGATGCTTCTCCAATTAGTATCAAAATTTTGCATAATGAACTAGTATCAATAATACTGAGTAAAGCTAGCAAAGTATAGCTACTAAGGAAAATGCCTTATTAAACCAAATTTGTGTTATGTATAGGTTTAATAAACTGAATATGCTAGTTCTATGAGAACCTACAAAATTGTCACTCACATATTATCTGTCTTTGTTTAGAGAAATTTTGGCCAATCCCAGTTATCCAAAAACTGATTTATTTCATTTGGTACTGGCATGAACTCAAGAACTCGTTTTCTAAAACCATACACCACCTTAAACAAACACCGAGGAAACTAAGATTGTGTATTATTCTTTGGGGCATACATTGCCAGCCTTTTTTTTGTGGACAAAATTTGAGGAAAATTGGGCTATAAATGTACATTTAGCAACTGTAGGGAGCAAAATCATCTATATATTTTACATGAGAAGGCCATCTTAGCCATTTTTGACTTGCTTTGCTAGCTCTTGCTCAACTTCAAAAGTTAGACTGTTGTTCTTTTTGTGAGTGAAAGAATGGTGGACACCATAAGCTTGTAGTCAATCGGCTTTGTTAGATAAGCATCCATTCCCACCTCCAAGCACTTGGTCTCATCACATGACATTGCATGAGCCGTTAAAGCCACAATGGGAATATGTAAACTGGTTCCTTCCTCTGATTTCCTTATTGCTTTTGTTGCTTCATAACCATCCATCTTTGGCATCTGAGTCCACCAAGAACAGAAAAAAGTCAGAACAATGAGTCACACTTTCTTTGAAGGAACCATTATTATCTTGCGATATACATTTATCTATTGTTGGACCAGGTTACATAATAACTGGCAACTAGTTCTAAAAGATTTAGCCATGAATTTGTTTTGTCACCACTAATGATTTAGTAATTTTCATTGTTATCTATGGTCTTACCTGACAATCCATCAGAATCAAGTCGAATGGAGGGAGATTCAATTTTTCTTCTTGTGAACTTGTGCAGGCATCTCTGAAGCGAGATTCCCTAGTACCCTCTTCTGCATAAAGCGAGCAATTCAAAGCCTCTACTGCCTGCAGACCGTCACCTACGGCGGTCACCATCGCCCCCATTTTCTCCAGCATTATGGTTGCAACTCTCTGGAGGACTGGAGTGTCTTCAGCAATCAATATGCGTAGACCTTCAAGAGATTTCTGGTCATTCATGGATTTAGTTGAAAAACAGTTTCCTTGCTCTTTTTGATGACTGTTCACCAACTGTTTTTCTGGAGATGTAGAGTTTTTCGATTCAGGTTTTGTGTCTTTGGCTTCATGTGACTTTGGGGCCATCTGTTCTTGATCCTTTTTCCTCGAGTTGTTTTCATCTGGGTATACATTGGTCAGTTCAACCAAGCAGTTTTTAACCGTTTGATATTTGGAAGATTTGAGCTTAGTCATCCTTTCCCTTTGCTTTTCTTCCATTTGAAATGAACTTAAAGATTTAGAGTTACCCAAATCAGACATATCAGATTCATCAGAGCTGGCAATCTCAAACTGAGTGGAATCAATCTCAAGGCATTCATGCAAATCAACTTCTTTTGCTGTAGTTCTCAAAGCACTTGAACTCCTCCTCTGCAGCTCAAGATTTTTCTCCTTAATCACAGCGTCTAGAATCTGAACCATTTTTGCCTTGTACAGAGGTTTATTAACCATCAATACGTGCCCCTTTCGGCGAAGCTCCATCTTTATGGCGTTGGATGTGTCATGATTCAACATCCATGCAAACTTTGCCTTCCCCGAGTACTTGTCAAGAAAGTTAAGCTGTTCCTTCCATATGTCAGTGCTCAAGTCAAGTAGAGCTATGTCCATAACCATGAGGAAGTATGGATTCCTCATTTCGTATATGTTAAGCAGGTCAGCTCTCAGGTTTTCATTCAGCGAAAACTGTGTTTCAAATCCCTTACTGCGAACTGAGTTACCGCCTTGAAAGAGTTCCCTGAGAATTTGTGTCAGTTCATTCCACTCCGATGCTTCTATATTGAACACTCCATTTCTACGCAACCACTGGGACATGATCAATCTACTCATGCTTCCGTGTAGTGCAAGCAACACCTGCATTTATGTTTTGTTGTTATTTTTTACTTTCTTTTGATGATTGTATCGATGATTCAAACATTCTACATGGTTTAACAATTAACAACTAAATATTCATCACTCAAAATATATGGAAATAGCCTTGAGCTTGTTTCTGTGTGTGAATTTGATAATTGTGATTCTGTTTTCAAATGATGATCTATGCCTAAAATACTTATTGAGCTAAGCCAGTAAACATAGACTAGCCTAATCTAAAGGAAGCAATCTTACTTACCACCAATCCATGCTTTGCAAAATCTATATGACAATGCTGTTCTGTGCTATCTGCAGGCGTATTGAGAATTAAGTAGAGCTGCATTAGAGTTCCTGGACTGCTTTTCTTCACAACCTTGATTTCTCCACCCATCTTATTGACCTGTCATAACGAGTGTAAATATAAACTGGGAAAAAAAGAGGGTTTTAACATTGGGGTTCAATTAAGCTTCACATTATGTGAAGTTTAAGAGAGAAGAAAAAAGGTCCGACTTCCAAGTCTTGCAGATTTTGGCTTTCTAATGCATTTTGATTCTATATAGTCAAGAGACTAAACTCACCAGAGTCCGTACGATGCAGAGTCCAAGGCCAGTGCCACCATGCCTGAATAGACGACAGGTTTAGTTATACTCTAGGAATATGATTTTCTTTTATATTTCATTTTTGGTTCACTCGAACTTTTGTGCTTGTGTGTATTCAGAGGGAGAGTTTTGAGTTTGATACAATAAGAGTGCTAATTGTGATATGAAAATGATTTAAAATACTTACGTCCTAGTTGTTGAAGGATCTGCTTGCTCAAAGCTTTCAAAGACAGATTCCCATTTACTTGGATCAATCCCTGAAAATTGTGGGGAAGTAATTAATGAAACCTTTTTTTTCCTTAATAAACAGAATGCTCTTGAAAATGAATTAGGTAGTTCTTCATGTGCTTCAGATAGTTTCAAGGTTCATACCGCAGCCTGTATCATCGACTTCAAACCAAAGAATCTTTTTGTTGTCTTTCTTGGGAGTCTCTTTTGTATGGTTACCTTGATGCCTCAACTTCATCTTGTGCGCACACCGTGGTTTCTTCTGCTCGAGAGCGAACTTCCCTGTATTACTAATTGTGTTTAAGTTCTGACACCATCCTCTGAGTATGACATGGCCCGCTGTAATGATTTTCGAAGATGAGTTATGAGAGAAACAAAATTCTGGAGCAAATTTGGAAAGTCTTAAATGAACATACTTGCTTTGATACTTAAATGAGCATATAACTCCAATTAATTGCCTTGATTTTGACTTTTTCCAGTTTTCCTTTTCTTAGAAGTACTTTTTTCATTCTTTGATGAAACCATAAAGGACGTCTTTAAAATTGTTTCCAAGTCATTATTGTTGTGCCAATACAGTAAAACTAAATCCAAAAACTCAACAGTATTTGAGTTGTACTTACACGTTGTGAACTTGATAGAATTGCTGATGAGATTTGCAAATATTTGAACGACTCTTGCAGAATCCCCTTGTACTAATTTTGGCATATCATCTGAGAAATATTTTGGTTAGCAAAAATTTTCATTAACAAAGAGTAACGGATATAACCAAGAATCCTAACATTGTTATAATTCCTCAATGAAAGTTAAGTCATACCAGAGAGGTCTAAGACAGTCTCTACATTGTGGTTTATGCACTGAACAGAAAACATATCAACAAGCCCTTCCAGTTCTCGTCCCAAGTCGAACTCAGCTTCTTCCAACACAAGTTTCCCGGATTCAACCTAAACAACATATTTCAGGTAAAGCTCTGGGATTTAAAAGAAAGCTGCTAAGAAAGGCATATCATCCTTTGCAAAAAGACAGGCAAATAACATCGACGATGTCATGTAACATCGCAAACAAATAGGAAATAGGCACAAGGCATGTGTCATCTGATCCATATACAGTTGAACGTAGGTTGTCTTACACTCCTTAGATCAATATTTGTTTCAAAAGAAAAAGAAATTAAATCAATATCTTCTTTATAGAAACTCCGATTAACAAAACGTATCACTCTGTCTTTATAGTTTACCTTGCTGAGATCCAATATGTTGTTGAGAAGCCGAAGCAAAGCCGTTGAGCATTTTCTGATCTGAGTGACTGTAGCATATTGTTCATTTGTGAGGCAGTCATCACATATGAGAATGTCCAGCAGCCCAATAACTGCAGCCATTGGTGTCCTCAATTCATGACTGCAAATGCAATTAAATTGCCATTCATTTCTGATCTGGTTACTATCAATAAAAGAAAATGTACTTAAAATTCTCTGATGGGATAAGTCTACAAGTTGGCCTAAAGACGTAAAATGATTTCTCAAATCCTTTATATTCTTGGAATTTAGTATTCTCATTTGAATCAGTACTGTTAATTCTCTTATCCCATTAGTTAACAAGCTCCACCAAAGAAGATATAAATGCGATTGTTCTACCTGCAACCAATACTGAGTGATGTGTGATTCAAAGTTTAGACTTGGCAAAAAAATTTCTCATTAAAGTTCAAAATGCGAACCTCATATTTGCTAGGAATTGGCTCTTGTAGTTGCTAGACGCCTCTGCTCTTCTTCTTGCATCAAGATGACTAATGAGTTCGGCTCTAAGTTTCATTTCTTTTGATACTCCATTTGTCAGTATGAAAATACAAATGCATCCAATCACTAAGATGCACAATGATGCAGATATTAATATGACCAAGGTTTTGAAAGCTCTCTCATCTACCTTCCCCATTATGTATTTCCTTGGAATGATTATGACACCCACCTGCAAATAGTATGAACCAGTTTAATCTTTTAGTGGATCCAGATTATCACAAGCCAAATAAGCAAGAAACAAAAGATAACAACACAACTCAAGTTACAAACAAGAGAAAAGAAGTCATAAATGTAAGAGAACATTCACTAAAGTTAAAAGATTTACCAGAGGAAGTCTCTTTAATTTTAAAAAAAAAGAGTCAATGTAATATTGCTGATGACCAAGCTCAGCATTCTCAATATGAACCTCATGACTAGGAGGAAAATCATTGCCATAAGCTCTTTGCAACCACTCAGCCCCCATTCGAATAATTTCATCCTCAGAATCCACAGCCATCATAAGTTTAGGCCCTTCTGTTGAATTCCTTAAGAGAGGAGCATTAGTGGAAGTAGCAAGCAAGTAACCTTCTTGAGAGGTCAAATAAATATGACCACTGTGGAACTCAACAAGCTCTTTCATGAGCTGGCCTACACTATACAATGCTGTAGTAACACCAACAACAGCCACTATACTCTTATTGGAAGCATCCATAACTGGCAATGCTGCTGAAAGCATAGGTGAATCTGAATACTTGCTCACCGCAACATGCCATGTAGCTACACCATCTGGTACTTGAGAAAGGCCAGCAATATTTATTAGATCCTCAGGTGGGATTGGCCTAGCTTTTCCTATCTTATCACCGGTGATTGGATCAAGTGGTTCACGATACCATATCGCTGAAAAGTTACCATGAATGGCCTGATCATTCCATTCTTGATGTGATGACAGCATGTTAACGTCATAAGCTCCACCAGCACTGATTGAATAGTTTGAAAGATCAGAATAAATGTAGAATGTATTGTTACTTCTATGATCTCTATGAAATGCTTGGACAAAACCATTCCTGTAATTGATAGTGATTGCATTGAGAGCTTTACGACTGGCAAATAAGGCCCATGTTACATCCCTCATCGATTCATACAGCTGCTAAGAATAGAAGTTTAGTCAATTAAGAGAAAGAATAGCTAGCTTAGTCTCAAATGTAAGAGAGAAATTTTAACTTCGTGAGAAAAGAAATATTGCTCAACAACCAACCTCAACTTGTTCCGCTTGAGTGGTAGGCTTGCTGTACCGTCTGATTATGTACTGTGACAATTTAACCTGAGCTGTTGTTATTTCAGACGTTGAATTCAAAATGTTCCACATCCTTAAAATGGGACGTTGTAGAAGTTCATGACGAAGACCATACGCCAAGGAGTTGAGTGATTTTGCAGTGTAGATCTTTGTGAAATGCCATGTCAGAATGGTCAGCAGCCCAATCAAAATGGCTAGCATGACCTGCATAAGAATCAATAACCATAATGTTTTAATCAACTCAAAGGTATACAGACTGATTTTTCACTCCCTTCGAAGCTTTTTCAATAGGAGAAGCAGTCTCAAATAGAAAAACCATGAGTCCTTTTCTGGCATAAGATAAAAGGAATGCAATATGTAGTCAAAGCTAAGGAAAACAATGAAATTCCGTAGTTTTAGCAGAGCAGGTTATCTTGCCTCGTCATTTTATTGTTTCGAGTTTCAAGATTGTGTAACTGAGACAATTACTAACATGGGATTTTCATCAAGTACCCTAAACAGCAAAAAGACATATTACACATGATAGTCTGTACTAGATGATTGTGGTAGCGCCTAATTGTCAAAGCTCTTATATTCAAAGTTAAGCCAATATGAAACTATAAGACTCGATATCAAACCAAAATACTAGTTAAGAAAGCAGAATTTTCACCAACCATTATGGCAAGGCGAGCTACAAAAACGCTATAGTATGATGAGAGACAATAAGTACTTGCATACTGGAACTCTTCTCGTTCAACATCTCTATGGAAAACTCTTCTTCCTCGAGGAGTTGAGTTCCTTCTCCAAGAGGTAGCAAAACCAGTAACTGTATGAAACACCTTTCTCAGAGGAGAACTCATTGGTGTGCTCCAAGTTTCTGAACATTCAGAATGGCTTTCTTCAACTCTTTTCCGCTACAAAGTGCTTAAACCATAAAAGTGCATGCATTTGCATAACTAGTATGTATGTGATATTGCGTTTGTGTGTGTGTGTGTCTCTGTGCGTGTGTGCGTGTGTGTGCGTGTGTGTGTGTGTGCGTGCGTGTGTGTGTGTGTGTGTGTGTGTGTGAGAGAGAGAGAGAGAGAGAGAGAGAGTTGTTGAGTGGGACTCGAAGAGTGTTTTTAATATGCTGGTTCTTGTGTCATTTCCCACTTTTTGAAGGCAAGAGGTACATCTGCTTCCAACTTCTGTGAGTGGCATTTGGTGTTTTATTCGCACCCACAAAACTCATTGACACATCCATCTATCTCCTTTTTCCACTTTCCATTAGCTAAATTCGACCGTTGAATTATTAAGGTGGTTTAGTAGAATATGTCTTAAGCCTTAGGGGCATAAATCCACAGGTTCACAACTCACAAAGAATCATTCTTACTCTCAAATAATACAACCAAATTGAGCATTACTCTTCTCTTAGTTTTATAGGTTAGTTTTTAACAGCTATTCTTAATCCTTCTAACAATTTGGCCAACTCAATGTTGTGGGACCAAAAGTCAAAGACACAATATACCCAAATCAGAGTATCTCCATCAGAAGAAAAGACTTCTGTAAGAGGTTTTACAGTAAATGTACACAACTCACAAGTAACAATTCATCAATCATCTCATATTGTTTAAGGGGGGAAAAAAAAAAAAAGGAACAAAAACAAGACAAATAACATCATAGTGAAATTATCTGAGACATCTTTCGGTGTGTTATGATGTTCCTTGGTGGTATCATGAGTTCAAGAGTCAAAAGCCTCAAACCGAAAGAAAAGCCAGACATAAAAAATCGAAAAAGGAACAAAGCCATACATAAAGGAGGAAAAAAAAAGCCAATTATTTTTTAATGCACGAGTGTAGTTAACCAAAACAAATTTTACGTACTAAAAATATGAAGACTGAGTCTTTTTTAACCAGATCTTTTGCATAATGGTGACAATGAAAGAAAGCTTATCCCCAAAGCTAGTGACATTTTTAAAATACAAAATAGTGGTAGAGATTATATACGTGAGTGATTATATTTACTTGTATTGAAATGAAAGCACGATTGGACTCAAGGTTGGGAAGCATGCAGGCAGCCTATAGTCAAATAATCTACTTATGAGGAATCCCACAAACAAACCATTCTCCCCTTTAAAAGATAATTAGAAGAAACTAATCTTAAAAGCAAGATAAAAGAATAAGAAAGCAAATGGAATTGTATATGGAGAATTTAATGCCATTTGGGTAAGTGGGAGGTAGCTCATAACAATCCATTTTTGATAAAGACTAATGTAAAGTCGGCTACAAAATATAGAAAACCTTAAAGCATAAGCGTGCACCATGTGCATTGACTTGGCATATTTCATCCTCTAGAACACTGTATTTGTGATCCACATCACTAGTCCATATCTCTCTCCCACAAAGGCTTACGCAACAACCACTATACTAGTAGTGCCCAAGGTTTTAGTTTTACATTAAAAGTTACATAGGCTTAGGTGCCAATAACACAATATCAACTGTTTCATTACTATTGCCTAGCTAAGTGTAAGAGGAAGTAATATAACTAATATGAATGATATGATATATATATATATATATATAGTTTGGTAAAATAAACATTCTCACTTTCCTTTTGCTTCAACTTGGCGTATAAATATTGGGGGTGATTTATATTCAGATGTTGAAGTTGTGACTTTTTTTGTTCTGTATGAATACTTGCTTTAAGAGCATAAGATAAGATTATTTATGCTTATGCATGCATTTTCTTTTTAAGTTTTTGGAAAGGAACCAAGAAAAATTTTAGGTATGATTGATCATGGATGCCCAGTGCCCACAACTAGATTTTCACTTGATCTTGATAAGAGACAAGGAGAATCTCCTCAGACATTTGAATTGAACAGAAGAAATACACATGTCCAGCAAACTCGCTATCAGAATCAGACAAAAGAATCATCTGGGCTGGCTTTGGTGCGGGAATAGTCTCTTATCGGGATTGAAGAATTTGATCATTTTAGTAAGTTTTACACCAAATAAGCATTTGATTCGCTACTTAACTTGCAAAAAGTCCAAGCCAATGAGGAGACTAGTGGTGTCAAATTAAAGGCACATACACATCAATTTGTGTACCTCCGATGTTGGTGCTCCAATAATTTAGAGAGACAGAAATGTAAATTTATTTGTATTGCTATAAAGCCATTAAAAAAAAGGGTGCATCTTATGAGACAAAAGTGGTATACGCGTGGCAATCTTTAAGAGCTGTTTTGGGCCCACATTCACCATGGGCTTACTTCATTGGACAATGAGATACTGCCTCTGATGAATTGGGGCCCAGAGCCCAATTAGAAAAGTGTCAATCACGCGGTGAATGCAGCTTGCAGACAAAGTTGGGTACCAGTCAAAGCCAATGAGCACAAGATTATGAACTAAAGGGTAAAAGGATTTTCTGCAGAGACTTTCTGTGTCAGGATTCGCTCTCTCATATGGATATTTTTTTGATGTTGATACAAAATGCAAGCAGGAAAAAAGCACTTAAGATGATCTATTTTGACTGGTGCCAATGATGAAATGACAAAAGGAATTGCGTTTTAAAGACTACCAAACACATAATCTCCTACCTAAAAGAGGTGGTGATAAGGATTGAGGAAAGGTTTACGAGGAAAATGATGTTTACCTACTATAAACGAGGACAATTAGGTGTCAGTGAGAAGTGATTTATTTATTTTTTTTCCTTAGAAGATATTTTCATCTTCATCTAGAAACCCATTTTTATGGGACTAGTACTACTATAGAAAGGAATGCCAATGAAGTTGTCAAGTTTTCAGAAGGTTACTAGGGAACTTGTCAAACTGCCGAAAGAACTTGAGCTAAACCAAGTGAATAAACCCATATAAACGAAGGCACCTATTGCCAATAACTGACTTGAGCAGACTTCTAAAGGAAACTGATTAAAGATACCTATTACTAGGGAACTTGTCTACTCTTCTATAACTTTAACATAGTTGCAGTTTATTTCCATGGAAAGTACAGAAGACTCTGATGAAGAACTATGAACCCTTTAAATAAATAACAAAAGAAGTTGAAGGGGAACACTACTTCTTGCCCGCCATTACCTGGTAGGCTTTTGATATAATACCACAAATTCTAGCGATGAATTGAACAAACATACCTGTTTCTGAAAAATGAACAAATTATATACATCAGTTGAACATTACTAATAACAAAAAATTAAAAAATAAATAAATAAAAAAGCCCACCCAGAGTACAAAAAGAAGAAGATAGAGCATACTGTCTCTCTTTTGAATAAAATAATAGAAAGGTTCAACATTACAAGGAATATTGGAGGTTAATAAGATGAAGTAGGCTCAAATCCTTGCCGAATCATAGGGAAACTCCATCATAAATTACTTGGACTTCTTTTTAGCCTTCTTCACCTCGGAAGCTGCAGTTTTAGCAGCAGTTTTTGCTAGAGTAGTCGGTTTAAGAACACTTTTTGGATTGAGCGCCTTCCGGATTTTAAATGCAGCCCATGCTGTCCCTATGGCATGTCCAGCAGCATCAAGTCCTTCATTCGTCGCCTTAGCAGCTTCTTCCCCATATCTGCAAGGTGAATTTGTCCCAATTCACATTCTTATAGAAGAAGCAGCTGTTCTAATGTTTTATCTAACTGTTTCCCCATACAATGGCCATGTTTTGGATCGTAACGAAATGGAAATCAGGAAATGTTTCCTTTTCCTATTAATTTATGTGTTCATTTACCCATTTGGACACAAGTTTTGGGAAATCCTTAAATTGGGAAGGGATGACTCAATTTTTGATTCATTCTCAATCCCTAAATCCTTTCCTTTACACTTTTTTTTTTTTTTGGCTACGGAGTAGTAGCATCAACTATGAGCTTACGTAATCATTTTGCTTACTCCCTGTGTTCGTTCATTGCCATATTACTCTGGTTTAAGGATTGGATGAATTGTACCTGTGAGAGACCAGTTCAGTCGTCACAGTTGATGATGTTGACATGACATTTTTCCCAGATACTTCCACAGCATCACAGACCTTGCCTGTTTGAACAAAATGAAAATTTGAATATAAATAATAAGAACTGTACAATGGACATAAGGTTTGAATATACCTCTTACAACGGCTAGGAAAAAAATTACTGACAAGTCTTTATAAAAACATCTAAAGACACATATTTGGTCCCTAGTCTGCCATACTAAACTCATATTTTACCATCCAACTAGTCAACAGTAACAATAATTACCAAAGACTGATATCAGAACCCTTAAAACTCACAGACAAAAATCATCATAGTGGAAATTGTAACTTAATCTGCACTCAATATAAAATGCATTTGAGTAACCCTAAATGAACAAAAATACCGATGAAGTCATCTCAAGTAATGTGGATGAATGAAGTGGGGGTAAAATATTTAAAATCATGGGCACAAACGTAGAGAAGATAACAGAGAGGGTGGGCAATGGGATGATCAAACACAAGATGCACAGCCACATTCCATACTAATGTCAATGAAAATTAGATAAGGAACTGAAAAGTACGGTGAAAACAGCAAGTTCAGTTATATCCTCCATTAGATGAGCACAAAATCAAGTGCATGAAATGATCAACGTACTAAATCCATCCAGCGAAGCAAGTACAATCTCCCCAGGAAGAAGGCCAAAAAATTTCTTGCCAACTTTTGAATTTGCCACTGAACTCGTAAAGAATCCAGATACTTTCACAACCCCTGAAAGGACTCCATTTGCTACTTTCTCTGTCATTTTGGTCACCCTCTTAACCCTGCGCAAAAAGTCAAAATCACGCAAACACAACTTGAAATTATAAGCAGATAGAGAAAAAGAAAGCATAACGTCGTAAAAAGATCATTTTTTAATAGATAGACTTGATGCAACAGTAAGTTAGTCTGGAAATCAAAATACAATAAACATGTCGTTTCTCTTATCAAAAAAATAAATAAAAATAAACATGTCGTTTCAATTCTTGAAACATGGCAAGGAAAAGGGCGTCCAAATTGTTGTGACTGGTGAAAGAAAATTATTTCGAATTCACCAATTTTGATTTTAGTAGAAACAAAATTGTCCGAAAATTTTACCATTTTCAGCACTAGCTCACTGAAAAAGCAAAAGAAAATCATTTTTTTTGGGTAATTTCTACGAACATTTGAAAGGTAATATTCCTGATATAGCAATCGGTCAGAACAAGACAAATATATATGAAAAACAAACTATCAGAATCACATAGAAACAAACAAACCAAAACCAAAAATGCAAAATAACAACAGAACAGAACAGAACAGAGCTCAAACTCAATAAAACAAAGAGGAAAACTTCGAAACCCAAATGACAGAAGAAAAGCAAATATCATAAAGAGCTTCACTTGATACCTCTTTATCCTCCTCAAGGTTTGGGGACTAATCTCCTTCTCCTCGCCAGGACTCATCCTCTTCTTCATAACCTCATTCCCCCATTTCAGCCTCTCCACCGTCACATCCCCACACCACAAAATCCCCCGAATCACCTGCCCCGACCCGGCCGCAATGAGCTTCGCCGCCGTGCTGCTGTAATCCTCTACATTGGGGGCCAGCGTGGTCCAGTACGCCGCGCTCCGCTCCTCCATCAACTCCTTCTTCTTCTTCTCCTTATTCAAATCCGCCGGCGATGTCTCCAGCGCCACCGAACCGTCCAAAACCTCCGACCCCTTTTTCGCCATCTCCGAGATCTTCTGCACCGAAAAGCTACTGTAACTCCGCAAAATCCCATCCAATTCCTTCACCAGCCGCTCTTGCCCCTTCGACGCGATCGTCAACCCGTAGTTCAACAAGTTCTCAGGCTCATCGGCGGCGGCGTTCTTCCCCTTCCGGCCAGCACCCTCGTCGCCCGAATCGGAGTCGGAATCCGAGCCGTGCTCCCTCGGGGTCCGGAGCGAGAAGAAGTAATGCGAGTCGTCGAGCTTCACCGCCGCCTCGTCCTTGGCCAACGGCCACTGGATCTCATCCCCGACGCGGGCGAGAACGGCGACGATGTTCTCCCCCTGACGGAGCCGGACCACGGTGAAATCGCCGGAGGCGAGCTCGACACTGTAATGCTGATCGATGAGGTGGAGGATGGCGCCGGGGATTCGGACGACGACCTCCTCCATGGCTTCCGGCGGAGCCGAAGGGGCCGAGGGCTCCGGGAACAGATTCTCGACGAGGTCGCTCATGTCGATCGTAGGGTAGAGATTGGAAGATGAGGAGGAGGAAGAGTTAGGGTTACGGTTTCGGAGGGAGGGGTCATCGGGATTGGAGTGAATGACCTCTGGGTACATGGGGTTTCTGTAACTAGGGTTTTGGGAAGCCATTATTGAAATTTCGATTTTTCTTGGCTTAATCTAAAGAGGGAAGAAAAAATATATAGAGAAATTTGGGGATTTATTAGGGTTTTGGTTAATTGGGGGAGAAGGTAATTAAGTTAAGGTGGTTGCAGGTGGGTTCGTTCTCGGACATTGAGAAGTATTCCGCGTAAGCTTAGCGGAATCCGATGAGATTGCTCGTGACAGTTTTTAACTATCTCGGTACCTTCCCGCGCCAATACCGGTGAAAAAGAAGAACATTTTTTTTTTTTTGGCATTTTAATTTAAATCTTTAAATAACAAGACAAATAATAATTAATGAGATTATACGGAGATTTATAATAATAATTGTTTCTTGTTTTTGTGATGCTGCTGTCCAATAATAATACTGAAATTAACTTTTGATCTCAGATTTTGTTTGAACATGCAAAATTTATTTTTCTAAATAGCTCCAGTTGAGCTAAGTGAAACTTTCTGAGCTAACAATTTTGGTACCTTGCAAAAGAGTTTCTGATTATAATACCTGATTTTTTTTATTGTCGCAATTGTATGATCATTACGTGGCACCAAACCTCGAGTAACTATAAGATGGTTGGCCTACTAAACCAGCAATGTTGAGTTTACATATTACGGGACTCAAAAGACTTGTCTGCTCAAAATCCAAAATAGCAACATTAATAGTAAGATTTACTTAAAAGGTTTGGGTTTTTTTTTTTTTTTTTTTTTTTTTTTATGTGAGAGGAAATGGGTCCAAACTATGTTGTTCATTGTACCGTCTTCCAAGCTTGGATTTGAGTTCTTATTTGGAAAATTTATTATATCTATTAGTAACTTTCAGATCTTTATATATAATTCGAAAATACTAATGTAAGTGCTTCAAAATTGCAACATACAACCCAGTTAACCTTAAGTTTAGTTACGTGACAATTTCGTTCGATTGTTGCACATTTGCAGATGAATCATTAATTAGTGGTGATGTATAACAATACACTATTACTATGTACAAATATGCACAAAGATTTGCCACTAATTTATTGGTTGATGAGTCAAAGTCTTATAAATAGGCCAACGTATATGTGATGGCCAATTCATTATTTATTCTGTAGAAAAGAGCCTTATATAGAAGATGATATAACAGTGGTGGGGGGCTAAAATTTCAACAAGAAAGTGCGTATTTCCATGGGACCAAGCTCAACGACGAGGGTTGAATTGCTGAGAGGACCACCTCGGACTGGTGTCGTTTGTTGTCCTTTGCTGTCGTCGCCCTCTACTCTCCATGTCAAACTCTTGATCTTTGACTTCTCTTGGTTAGCTGACAAGCTCACTTCTTTCACCTCCTTAATCTGAAATCATTAATAATCCTCAATATCATAACCCCTTCCTATTTAATCATCACTAACAAGAAAAACTAAACCATATTTCAGAGAAAAGAAGATTTCCCATGCAAGTAAATCGATCGAAACGTACCATTTTTCCAGCAAAAATCTTCTTTAATTCAACTTTGGTAAGTTTTGAGTAATCAGAATCTTCATCCGCCTGAACATTCAGAGCATGAAATGTTAAACTTTGGCTTTGATATATCATCGATTTATACACGACATTGCATTTTGTTATACCTCATATAGATGAGCCAGACGAAGTAGCACAGATCCATCATCCAACTCCTGCAAAAAAACTAGGAATATTAGGGAGACAATGAGAGAGTACTTGTTATACTAAGCCCTCAAGTATATTAATAAGGTTACCTGAAGAGTAATCAAAGCAACATTAAGAGGCAAGCTGTAATTTGACTCAAAGCTAGACTCTTTCGTCGAATAAGACGCTTTCCAATCCTCAACTTTCTGATAATCAACAGTCCATTGTAATCAATTATAAAAGAATGGTCATTTTTTTAAGTAGCATTACTGATGTTGAATCTATAAATCAAGTGATCATATAGATGTATGTACATACCTCATGGGTGAATGCTAATAGAAGTGGCGAGTAAACTTCTTGGCCGGTCGTTCGACGCCAACGTGCCCCATCACCTGGCTGATTGATGCTCACATAATAATTTCCTCGCACCTTGAATGAAGAAAATAAGTAATCAAAACCAGACATACTGAAAGATGTATAGAGGCACTAACTTATGGAGGAAGCAAATTTAATCGGATGACCACATAGAACGAAAAAGCACCTTCAATATCTATAAAACGAGTAAATATGAGAGGTTATGTTGGATAATCTGTTTAAATTTAAATCTGATATTTGTATTTATTCTCCTTTATTTGGGAGATATTTTTAGATATTTCTTTCCTTAGTTATAATTATCTTTTCCTATTTTATAGGCAAGAGTTAAAAGGCTGATTGTTCTTAACCTACTCTATATAATAGGTGTTAGTCGTATAATAAAAATAGAAGAGAGGCACTGCTGTTCTGCCGTCATCTTCTTCCTATTTCTACTTTCAGGTTATCATCAAGTCAACTGAAACATAGACAAAAAGTACCTCAAGAAAATGGAGAAAGCTCGTAAACTTTTACCAGACTCTGCTTCTATCATACTTCATTTGGCTTAATTACTAGTCATATGTTCCTTCTTTAAAACTTGGTTATTTTCATTTTGGGCTTCCAAACTATAGGGTCTGTACCAATTGAGGAACTGAAATTTGTAATGTGTCAAGCTGCTACCTCATACTATCGTGGCAAAATATATTTTACACTAACAGTAAGTTCCACACTACTCTATCCTTTTCTCAGAGGAAAGATTATATGCTACATTAGTTGAATTTCCTTGACTGGACAAAGACAAGACCAATGATTCTATGAACACCATCTGAGCTATGATCCACTAGAACCTTAGGTTGTCACCCTTTGTAATTATTTATACCAAGAATCAAAGAGAGAGAAAATTAGAGTTCAAAGCATAAACTATTTGATCTGTTTATGTAATATCGTACCGTTAGTCCTTCACATGTATCTTCAACGCAGACAGTCTCATCAAGGGGTTCACCCACTCCTCTAGAGTCATCAAAGAGCATACGCCTTTCATTGCAAAAACGACAAGAGTTTTCTTTCAAAAAAAAAAAAAAAAAAAGCTCGCTCTGTAGAGAATATTTGAGCTGAATAAAATAATGCTGAGAATCAGAACACGTGAAAAGAAAAACCTGTGTAGCATCAGCTCTAGTTGTCCATCTTTAATGCTGGCTCCGCCAGTGGCACGATCAACAAGTACAGATAATTCAGATTTCTTATCCGCGGTGAAAATTCCAAGATTAAGCTGAAGAAAGAGAAAAGCAAAAGATCACTAAGTTAGTAGCCGTTCATGTTATTCCAAGAATATAGGAACACTTGATAGTATCATGTGGAACAGTGATTGAGAAAATTACAGGGTAATAGTTTCCTGCTACGGGCTGAGTGACTTGAAGAGGCCAGTCTTCTCTATAATCTCGAACCTGCAAAACCATAATAAATGACCATACATTTCAATATAGTAGAACCACAACTTTTGTGTACAATGAGAAACCCCTTGTGCAAGAAAGACTTACCCGTTTTAGAAAATCCCTTCCATTAGAATCAGTGTAAAACACTTTGTCTGTGGCCATATTTGCTGTCAGTCGTGTAATGACCTCTTTCCCAACACTATCATCCGTGGGGATTGGACCAATCTTCAAAATGAAGATGTGTCAGAAGTGTAGACATATTAAGCTAATATGGTATATTCGATCTTGTTCACTTGATCTAACAAAGTGTGGTATGTTTTGTACTTACTGTGTATTCAACTTCAGCATGCTCTTTGTCCTTGTAAAGCCTAGTAACCTAATGCACAATCATAGACCAAAGATTAAGAGCAAATAATAGACTGGAATATGATATAAAACGAAAGTTGATTGTTATAAGATAAAAGGAAGCATCTCCAAAATGTAATAATACTTTGTGAATGGTCCGATAGTTCAAAGAACAGTAAATTGTAATCTGAATTTGTTTCATTTCTATTTGAAGGAAACTACTACTTGTTCTCACATGGAGATATGGCTTAAAATATTGAGCACAAAATATGTGAATTACCTGATAGATCCATGAATTAAACTCCTGGTGAATCTCATCAACTAACGATCCACGAATGACCTTTAGTGGAACCTGTAAATTGCATGAAGCAAAATATAAAGTCAAAAAGTGAAGAATTATATGTTGTATTAGCTTGAGACCATTAGACACTTATGGTTAATTGTTGTCCCGAAAGCTTATTATCATGAAATGGCCTGATATTTTTTTACATGAAACAAAGAAAAACACTATCTATTGAACTGCAAGAAAGTGCTTACTGATCTTGAAACAACAGTTGGAGGTGCTCCGTCAGGCCGGAAAATATATGCCCCTGAGGCCTGAAAGACAGATCATTTTAAGTACTTAAGCCATTGCTTGGACTCAATTCGGTGTTAATAGAACTCAACAATTCTAGCACATGAAGTGCTTACCTGAGGATCAGAATCACCGCCGCTTGAACCATACCAGAGATAGGTCTGCTGTATCGGTACATCAACCTTGTAATATATGACAATCAAGGAAAAATTATTTTAGCATCCAAATTCTCTTGTAAAGCAAGAAGAAAGAAAAAAGAAAAAGTAAAACAGACGAATTTTATATTTGTACTTGCTTAGAAAATAACTATAAATACTTTTTCCAATTCCCTTATGATTTCTATGAAGAATTGCTAAGTACTGAGATGGTTTCTTTGCTGAGAAAACAAAAAGTATTTTGCAGGAATGTGTGCCATGCTATGCTAGTGATAACTAAATACCAGATATGTATACAAGACAAAAAAAAAAGTTCCTTACAGAATTCACTCTCAGAATAAAGTAAAAATGACAAATGGCTTGAAATATACATTAGCTACACATGTTTTAGTCAGCATAATTGTGGTTGGTTTGCCTAATTTATAATATGTAATTACTGGTATAGATATGATGAACACTCTTTGTAAATAATTTACCCCAGTTTTTGAATTGTATATCCGTTTTAGTTGTCCCGTAGTAGACGAAAAGGTCAGCTTCAAATTTCCGGGTCCAACTTCAATTGAATCACTTTGTGGACTCTTTGTCTTTGAGAGTACATGCCTGCGTTTCACTGCAACAGTTCGGAAAACAAACTAAAGCAGTTTAATGAGTAACTTCCTCTTTATGCATAATATATGTTGTTTTATCTTAAGAGGTTAGCTTCATAAGAATCAACTATCTGTCTAACGAGATCAAACTGTCAGATTATAACACAACTACCTTTACTAGATCCTTTTGAAACGAAGTAAGTATTCCAACCGAGTGGCGGTACTGACACTTGAAAATGAAGCCAATACTTTGGAGCTTTTTTTGGTGACTGTCCCAAGTAGGCTTGTGTATAGAATTTTCTCAAGTTCTTTGTAACATTGTCCAAACTTACATACTGTGCCTCAATTTTAGTGCCTGAGGAATCTTGAACAACAAGATTGGCATCATTAACCTGGCAGAAATTGTGACTCTCAGATCTTATGGGAGAGAATATTCTATTCATCCAAATAATCTACAATGAGATAATGAAAACTATGCAAACTCATGCTCACTGGTATCTTAACAATGTCAGTATGAGGCCAACCAAGAGGATTATATGCCACTACAACCTGAAATAGCAGTTAAAGACAGAACATTTTAAAAACTGAACAACATGTCAATTATAGAAAGGTAAGGAGACTTGAAAAAGATTACCAAACTCTTTCCTTCCGGAATGTCTTCCTCTGTTGGTGGGCAGTAACTGATATTAAGTAATTGACACTGTTTAAATCAAAGTAAGGGAGAGAAGGGGAACCAAAAAAAAAATAGCAGTATCAGTACAGGGAAATATAAGGAACAGAAAAATCTAAAAGAGTGGCAGCAATTAATCGAAAATTGCTACGGATTATATTCAATATACCTGCGAAAATGTCAATTCTTTCACTTCACATTGACCTCCTGATTTGTTCTTGGCAAGGCATGAAAGAGCAGAATTGACCACTATTTCTGCCTATTAAGATAAATGAATTAGATCAGATACCTATGAAGAATTTAGCACTGGGGAGAAAATTTAAAGGCGTAGTAGCTGTCCACCTCAGATGCACCGATAGCCAAGCGCTTTGCATAGTCATTTGTTGTATGTTGTTTAGCTGTACCAGTGATAGCATCATGGTGCTGTGCAATCCCTAGAGCATCCCCTAGGCCAAAAGTGTTAGGACCTGTGGATCGCTTCCCAACCAGGAATTCAAGTTGCCGTGCCGCCTATTGTGTATGGACAAACGAATCTTGTTAGATACTTTAAATATCTACATGAAGTACAAGAAAAAATGAAGACAGAAAGAAGCCATCCTTTTCCAACATAAACATACAGTTAATGGTCAAAAATACTTCAAGTAATCAATATAAAACACAGGCTTTTCCTACATTTGAATTTTTTGTTAGTTTTGCTGATGAACTAATAATATGAGTACAAAACCACACACAATTAGATGGTCAGCAAAAGCAGCATATTCTTTCTCATTATAAATGAAACATTTCTTCTACTGCTGAGTGATTTTAAATTTCTAATGTAATACCAAATAATATCCACTCAGCAACCGGACATATCGCTTCAGACCTGGGCGGCTAGTAAAGTATCCAGTCCAATAAGCATTTTGGCTATCTGCATACCTGTCAGCAATGAACAAGACATGTATGTAATAAAAAGTCAATAGATTGTGCTTTGTTAGAAGGGGGAAAGAAAAGAACAAGGAATGCTCACGGAAAATAATCATCAGTTTTTAGTGGCCATGTCTCATTTGCTGCATATTTGGCATCAGTGTATTTAGACGGTGTAGAATACAAAGCATTAACCCGACCATCCTGATAAATTTAGAGTTTAAACGTATGTTATAACTAAGTTATATGCATGGAACAAAAAAGGGAAAAACAGGATACAGAAATAAAATCCTCATGTATCACTTTGTGAAGATCAAAACTGTGACAAATTACAGCTCATTAAGGATAAAGAAGCAACTAAATTGGTATACATATGGGGATAGAAACAACTTAAATTGGTATAGTTATTGGTATGATTAATTGATTTCTAATTTACCTTGTTAACATAGTGAATCAACTTGTCCATTTGCTTAAACCAAGACTCAGCATACTGATACTGGAAATCATCACCCATTGTCCACATGATATGGTTTGTCCTTGTCACATTTGCCTGTACAGAATGATGGTTTGAGCAATGAATAATCATCGTACATTTTCTTCAGCCTTGACATTTAGTGAAAGTATTTGCTAAATGTTAAACTAAGAGGCTATAAGAAATACTAATCACATTGCTAAACAAAGATCAGGGAACTAAGAATTTACTTGGGTTATGGCAGCATTAATGAAATCTTGAACTCGCTTTTCAACATTGTAGTCAAAAATATTAGGATTATCCTGCCATTGTTAACATTATAACAAGATAATTGAGATACTTGGCAATAATATTCGAACGTGGTTTGCAGAAAATAACCCCTGTTGAATACAGAACCTGGACAGGTTCGAAGTCATCGTTCACTTCGAAATGAAAACCATTAGGAGGACTATAGTGAACTGGAAAGGCATTGGTAAAAATCTGCACGGGTCACAAACATTAAAATGGTGGACAAAACAAGAACTAATGCTGTACTGAGAGATGAGCATCTCAATAGCTGCAGTTCCAGACCTGAGAAGAAGAGCCAAAAGTTTTGGAACCACGCCATATAACTTCAAGTGATTTATCTCCCTTGCGCTTTGCGCGGTCCTGATAATCAATCCTAGCGAAATGCACAGAATCAAAGCCAAGCTGCAAGAATAAGTAAAAAGTCAAGTACTTTAGCCTTTCATCAGAACTACAAAGCAGAAACCAATGTACTAAAACTTGACAAAAGTTGCTGCTTTTATCATCATATTTTGGAAATTAGAAATCAAGTCAACAACCAATCATAATTAAGAAAAGAGAGTTAAGTATTTTAAAACTAGTATATCAAAAGCAAGTAAATGAGAAATGCTGCGTATCACCCATGTCAACTATAAATCATACAGATCATGACACAATGATAATTTCCGACAAGTTATTATATTTAGCAATTTTTTTTCCTAAATTAAGGGAAGAGCTTATTTTGAACCTCAGCACCAAGTAGGTAGGCTTGTACGGCAGAGTGTCCAAAGGGGTCAATTTGCCATCCAGCTCGAGGAACCTTGTCGAACTGTTTTCTTATGTAATAATGGCCTAGAGTCGTTTGGTCAATCATGTCTACATAATGAGTCGTTGCTTCATCATGCATGCACCAACCCCCATTTCTGTGCACACACAAGCCCACTAAATGAGTTCCATATCACACAAAATGCTTATTTGTAACCGGAGTACGATAAATTCACGATCCATGTGTCACAATGTCAAAGTTAAAAAGATAAAAATTGACATACTAGTAGTCCTAAAATATTAATTAATAACTTCGAGAACTAGTTCGTAACAATGAGAATCTAACGCGTGATTCGTGTTTTTTATTTCAATCGTGCTATGTTAGCATACTTACATGAACTCCAACCGCCCAGCATCGACAAGTTTCTTCACTTCCTCTTGCATTTCCGGGCTTTGTTCTAACCACCATCGTTGGAAAAAGGCCTAAATTTCATATCAAAATTTTGGTGAAAAACTTAAAAATAAGACGAAACAACAATGTTAAAACAGTCAAATAAAACATCATAAGTATGTAAAGTTCAGGTTATACTAGTTCAGCAAAGACAAAGTTCCTATTTGGATCACGAAGCAACGATTCCACAACTGAGTCCAACGTATTCTCAACACAAGCTCCCTAACAACATACGAAACAATCAAAAACATTTAACAAGAAGTTATAGTATATTATTAAAAAAAATAATAATAATAAACAACGTAACGACAACTTGAATTCAGCATACATAAAAATCTTACAACCTGAATACTGTTGTTCGATCCTACATAATACTGGTCAACGGTCTTCAACCAACCAACATCATCATGCGAATGAGGCACCAAATGAACATTCAACTTCCCTTCAACGACACCACTTTTAGTGTCGTATTTTACATAACGACCATAAACGACATCACAACCCAGAACAGCCAGAACCAGTAGTAGACACCGCAAAACAGAGCTCAAACGACCACGCTCGCCCATTTTACCAGAACCCAGAAAACTATATCCCCAGATTATGGTTTTGGGTCCTGAAGTTTTCGATTCTATCGACCCAATAGCAGTGAACAGAGCCACTCACTCTGTTTTCAACAAGAACGGACAAAATGACAAATAAAGCCGCCTCGGTTTGTCCTCTGGCACTAACTGGCCGGCCTAGGACCAAGGCCAAGCTATTTAGAGCGATGGTCTTTATAAAGGGTAGGACGGTAATGGGTCCAATTGGACGGATCAAAGCTAGATACGCCATTTGAAAAGTCTGTAAAATGGCTCTCGAGTCGTGAAAATTATTAATGGCGGAATCTAGCAGGCGGTGGGCAGTTTTTTTCTTTTCTTTTTTTGTGTGAGAAAAATAGATAGAGAAAGAGGTGGCTACGGAGGTGTGATTGTGTAAGGTCGAGACTAGCTGAGTTCGGAATGTTGTCGTTCGATGTATTTTTGGGTGGGATTTTTGGTGATCAAACGGCTGGAAACGAGGGACTCTGTGTAAGTCCGGGTGCTCTGGATTCTCAAAAGGTCACTGATGTGGATGCCACGTGGCTTGCCTAAGAGTTTAAAAAAGTACCTGCCTGAGTTAGGAATAATCAGGTGCTTTTAGACCTAGTGTACGAAGAGCGGGGAATTTGGGTCTTGGTGTTGTGATTGGTTAGCTGGTGAAGAAGGTCTGACGTTGACAGTTACACATACATGCGCGGTGTGCAACTAACGGTCAAAACAGAAAGTTGGAATGTTTTACTTTATTTTATTTTTTTTAAGTTCGAAGTTTTTTTTTTTTTTTTTGAAGTAAAAAATCTGTCATTATAAAAAAGTTATCTTTACAATAACATATTGAATTGGAAGACGAAAATTTTCCAATAGATAAGCTAATTCTCCAATCCTAAGACTATCCTAGTCAAACCAAACGTAACTGGTTGACTACGACACTAAGAAAAAAGGAAAAAAAGAAAAAATACATCCAACAGTAACCAACACTGTCAATGCATCCGACTCCAAAAATTAGAGATTTATGGTCAACATTCCCATCTATAGGAGATTAGTCATTTTGAAAATGTATGTGGGTAACTTCTTTTTCACCCTTTCTTTCGTTTGATATAAATGAAAGTTTATACAATAATTAAAAGAGTTAAGTGGGAAACAAAAGTCTCAACTATATTTTTTGTTACAAAATTATGAATATCTATAATATAATCAAATTAGCCAACTGAGACTAGCTCAGTTGGTCCAAGGCTTAAGGGATGTGTGTGTGTGAGTTTGGGAGAGGTCAAGGGTTCAAGCCTTGGTAGTGTGCGCGTGTGTTATTTTCCTTTAAATTTGTAGTTAGTGGTGGTCATTAGTTAAGCCCCACTTTAAAAAATATATATATATATAAAATCAAATTAATCAAAATTTTTTTACCAAATCCAAAATCTAAATTGAGGATTTATTATGTCTACCGACAAATACGGAAAATTTATTGAAAATCACAAATCAACTTTTTCAATTTAGATTTTAACCCATATAGTATATTTATTTTTTAAAACAAACCCCAAATGCCCCACTCAAAATTTTTTTTCATGTGAATTTATTTGTGTTGCATGATTTAATTGCCACATTTAATATTTAGATTACTTGCCTTTTCTTTCTCAGAATCCTAGATTTTATTAGTTATAACAGTCCTTATATACGAACATATAGATGCTCCATCCCTATTCTAGTATGAATATTGTAAAGAGTAAATTACGCAATTGAATAGAAAATCAACGTGAGAATGTTAGTTTAGTTGAAAAAGATATTTTTGATAAAATTAATAATAAAGTTATAATAGAACATTTTCAAAATATGAAAACTTGTATAGAACCATTGTAATTTGTTTATCAATATTTAATATTACTTTATTAATAAATAGTTAAAATTCTTAAATTATTGGGTTTCTTAAAAATTTATGCTCATTATACCCACTAGATTAAAATTACTATCCGTCACCGTCATTGTAGATATTTACAAATATTTTAAATGTAAATGTATAATTTATAAAATCAAAATATAGGGTTAAAACTTTTTTTTTAATAAAGTAGGGTTTAACTAATGACTACCACTTACTACAAATTTAAGGCTTCAACCTCTAAACCCTCCAAACTCACACACACATCCCTAAAGCCTTGGACCAACTAAGTTAGTCCCAGTTGACAATATAGGGTTCTTTAGNAAAGTAAGTGGAGCGGAGTAAAGGAATAAGACAAAGATTCCATTGGTTGTATTAGTTTTATCTATACCACATCCAAAAAATAGTAACGATTCGCAAACCCACTAAAAAGAAGAATAAACAATACAACTCCAGTTTAGCCTTTTCGGTGCATTCATAGTATTTATTATCCCTTTGCCTCTGGCTTAAAGGAATATGCTTTGTTCCCAATCGGTATTAACAATATGTCACGTCCATTTGAAATTGTCAAACTTGTACAGTTTGTCTTGGTCTGGTCTTGAGGAAAATAGTTTATCGGATAACTTTGCATAGATGGTGTGTTTTAAAACTTTTTGCTTAGACATTTGTTCCTGACATTGTACCAACCTCATGTAACATGTGCCTTGCTCTATGCTTTGCTTTGAGACCCCTTTTTTCATATTAAGTTGTAGAGTCCCATGTATGCCCATCCATGGTTGATTTCCCTTTTATTCTAAAGAGTCTATAATAAATGTATGCCGCTCATTTTTATTTTTTTTTTCAGTCATTTATTTTGCTGAAAACCAAAAAGAAGTTACAGGGGTGAAATTAAAGTGGTATACTCAGATAAATTACAAGATTTTATAATCCTTACATAGTATATGGATTCCTATTCCTAACAAAGTGGAATGTCCATATACTCCGACAACTATAGCAGAAACGACTTGAACTCGTGATTTGTACATAGAGGAAGATGCACTTATCACCTCACCTTATGATCAGTGGTTGTTGTTTGCCAAATTTTAACTGGCGATTGCTAGAGCCTGTTCAGACTCTTACATAAGAAGTGTTTTTCCTTTTTTTTTTTTCCAAAATGAAGAAGAAGCTCTAGTATTAACTAAAAGAAAACAGCTGCCGGTTCAAGCAAGCCAAACCACCAAAATACAAAGAAACAAAAAAATAAAAATAAAAAACAAAACAAAACAAAGACCAAATATACGATGTAGACTTTATAGTCAAGGAGTAGCTGAAATTTTTATGGTTATTTTAAATGGAAAGCAGTTGGAATTTATGATTTGGATGTTTATAGAACACACACCCTTTAATTTTGTATGTACATGGGACCGATGGGTTGTGATGCGATCGATTAGTACAACACAAACAAGAATCGTCTAATTAAATTCAAAGACCAATAAGTTTCATTCATATATGATTCTTTCTTCTTCTTTTTTTTTTTTTTTTTTTTATGGAAGATATATCTCTCAACTTTATGGGTCCAAAAATATCACCACCGACAGAGAGAAGAGTTGATGCATGACTTATGGTCGTGAAAGTGATACGTTTTAATTAATACATTGCGTTCATAGTTTTATTGTTGGACGTTTCATTTTGCTTTTTTTCTTTTTTCTTTTTTCTTTTTTCTTTTGTTTTCGGAATAAACACATACTTCTCCTCAAAATATAACCATGCAGTTTTAATGAAAAGAAAAAAAAGTTATTGTAGTGTGGTGCATGACAATTTAAATTTAAGAACACTACAAAATTATAAGACAATTTATGTATTACGTGAAATAATTTTCATTTACTGTCTGATATATTGTAATGTACCACATGATACTAGGTAATATCAATCTTTTCACTCATTACCGATGTCACGACCGAAAATCCAAAGTCGTGATTTTTAATAATTTTAAATTGATAATTATAAATGTTGGGAAATTGAGATTTCAATCTTACTCACTCTTATTTTGAAGATAATAAACATTTGATTTAGTATTAATGATTTAACTTGAGTATGTAGTGAAATGGCTTTAAAATATCTAACTCAAGTTGATCAAGGAAGCAAGCTTGAAGATAGATGCATATGGACCTATTAGAATCAAGCTTGAAGATAGAAAATCAAGATACAAGACCGTGTCTAGATAGGATATATTTCATGTCTTAGTCTTGTATTTGATTTAGTTCATTGCATATAGATTCTCTTTGCATTGGCTCATACTTTCAAAGAATTTTCTCATACTTTCAAAAGAGTTTTCAAACTATCTTAAGCTTAAAATGGTTATTTTATTATAGAAGTTTGAAAATAAGAAATAATGATTTTGAATAGGCAAAATATTCTTCAAAACATGATTTCTTAAGTTTAAATAAGTTACAAATATGTTTAAAATCATGATTATTTGATATAGGCTAAAAAGAGGTTTTCTACTTGCAAACTAGAATTTTGTTTCGGTATGAATACTTTCTAAATTATTGTTAAATATCTTTGTGAAAGTAAAATAAGTTTGCAATAGCCAAAATTCTCTTTTCAAATTGATTTCTAATGTTTTTAAAGTGTTTAAAACAAGTTTAGAAGTCAGTTTTTGAAAAACGCCAAAAGCTGTCAAAATCTGAAAAATGCCAAAAATCCTGTCAGAGTTTGAAAAATGACCAACAGTGATTCCTGTGGTCGACCACTTTTCAAACCAGTGACCAGAAGTGACCGTTAGAGCTAAAATGACGTGTCAAACTCCAACGGCTATATTTGTGATCGACCACATTTAATTTTGGCTGATCAAATGTTTGGCAGAAAGCTAATAACGGCTATAAATAGCTAGTTTTCTTGGATATCTATATATAGAGCCTCATTTGATGGCATTTATGACTTGAGTATGAACTTAAATTGATATTCATCTACTCTCAAAGGGTCTTAGCCTATTTTCATATCAATTACACTTTCAAATCATATTGAGCCAATCTTAGAGCATCTATAGTACATTGTTCTCAAATCTTCTAAGCCAAAATTGTATTCATTATTTTGTGAGGAGAGTTTGTGAGTGAGTGTTCACTCTTGTCTATTATAAAACTATTTGAGTTGAGGTGAGGTTGGCACCGGAGTCTAAACAACCCGTGTATAGGTGAGGTTGCCACCGAAATCTAAACAACCCATTAGTTGGTGAGGTTGGCACCATTGTCTAAACAATCCGTGTAGGTGAAGTTGTCACCGGAATCAAAATAATCCGAGGTTAGACGCGATAGAGCCAGAGTCAAGACTATTGTAAAGGCTAGGGTGTGCCTAAGAAGAATTCACTCCGTTTGTACAAAGGTCAGTCAAGCCCATAATCTTGATCCGATAGTGGAAAGCTCAAAGCAAATTGCCGAGGGCCGGGGACATAGGCAAACCGTCGTGTTTGTCGAACCTCGTAAAAATCGAGTTTGTATATTCTCTATTCTTACACTCTTTATTTTAATGCAAACTATTTGATTGTGTGTTTAATATTTATTGTGCTAAATTGCCTTGATATTATTGTTATATGTTTGTTATTATTATTGATTTAGCTTTAAAGTTTAAAAATAGTGGTCTATGGTTTTAAATAGCTGAAAAGTTTCCGCAAAAGTTTTAAAACCCAATTCACCCCCCTCTTGGGTTGTCAATCTTGAGCTAACAATAGCTATCAATAAACAATAATTTTAATTTCAATAAGATCAAGTACTTAGATTTTTTAAGTTTTAGTCCTCAAAAATAAGTAAATTGTAAAATTAGAAATCCCCTTATAAGTTTTAATTTCTAGAGAAAATGTACACTTAAAATTTAGAGTAATTCCATTTAATTTATTTAGAAACTTTTTATTTAAAATCATAAAGTTCGGTAAAATAAGTCCAATTAAAACCTTAAGTCCAATGTCCAAACTATTTGTTTTGGGTGTGACAAAATTTTTATGATTAGTCACTAACTAAAATATTAAAATCATAAATAATGTGATAATTTTGTAATATGGGGTCAATTAAGAAAATTTGACGTGTCAATTTTTTATTGGGGGATTGCCAATTTTATGCCACATCATCAAGGAGCTTGTACCACACCATTAATCACGCCATATATCACAAAATTATTGGGCCTTTTGTCAAGCTTAGAATGGATGAAATTATATCAAAACACAAGTAGTTATGTGGCATAATTTTAATTGAGACATTTGTTATTCTTAAAAAAATGACACCTCACCCATATATGTATTAATTTTCTAGACATACTCAATCTGCAAGAGACACATAAAAGCTAAAGTGTCAAAATCTGGTGATATTCCACCGCTTGTAGATGTCTATATAAGGCAAATATCACTCTTTGTAATAGATACAACTTTCGTCTTATCTCTTATATATAAAATACTTTATTGTTCTCTTTGGGCTATACTGTTTCTTTCTCTTTTACTTCTTCTGTTCAACCCGTATCTACTAAGTGATAAGCTTTAAGTTTTTAATCAATATTATAGCCTCCATATTTCATTCTTTAGTTACTCTATGCGTGAACTCCATTACCAACTTGTCACCATCTTCATTTCATTTTGGGCTTTAAGCCTTATTTCTTCAAAGCCCAAAGCCATCTTCTCATTAAACATCATCTTCATCTCTTCATTTTCTTCTCCATCCGTGGCCCAATACCTTCAAATCTTCACCATCGCCATCTTCACTTGATTTCTAGTCAAGTCATGACCAACCAAAGGCCATTTTTATTTCATCTTCATATATATACTTTCTCACACACATACATACATATAAATTCATACATTTTTTTGTGTTCATAAATCTCTAGTATTGATATATCTCTAATTATTCATATAGGCCTAGGTAATTTTACATACATCCATTCGTAGGCCCACTTCTATTTTTTTTTTGTATTTCTAGGCCCAATAGTTATTTTATATCATTTTCTATCCAATAATTAGTTTTATACCATCTTTTATCATCCTGTTATTTTTACGTTACTTTTTCTACTAACTTGTACAACAAGTTTCTTCGCATGCAGTTTCTAACTCGTGTACTTTAGTGATCTTTGGGCACCGAGCTACTCTTTACAACCCCGTGCTTGACCTGTAGCACAAGTTCGAGATTTCGTGCTCTCTATATTATTTATATATATATATATATATATCTGTTTTGTATCTCTATCTTGGCGGGTAATTCGTATTGCTACTCTAAGTACAATCAATTACTACGCTTTTCTTTCCCTGTAAAATAATCTGTATTGCTACCTCAAGTGCAATCGGTTACTTTGCTCCCCTTTTAATTATTGTGCCCATTTATTTAGTGATCTGTGTTGTTTTCCCTCACAACCGGTCACACCGCTTTATTTAAATTTCAGCACTTTAATTTTAGTTATTTATTATTATTTACGATGGTATGACTGGACTTACCGCCTCATAATTCTAACCCTTCTAACTAACTAAAACTGGCATATGGACGGTATCGCCTTCGTCAGTTTTTAACTATTTATTTTCCTGCAATTTATTTCTACCGCTAATTTCTAGTTGACGTCATGGTCGGTATATTCACTTCAGTCAACTAGTAATATTTAATTCCTTGTCTATTTATTTATTGTATTATTATATTACTTCTAGTTCTCAGTTGACAATATGGTCGGTTCATCCGCCTCCGTCAATTTTTAATATTATTTTATTCCTGCTTATTCATATGCACACTAAGTGAGTCATCCTTGCAACCGCCATTCTTGTCGAAATACGTAGAAAGAGTTGTTCTCATTATGACCACCTATCCTTTTTCGACACGCGAAAGTGTTGTGATAACCCTTTCTGCTGTGCATTCTAATGGTATAACCCAATTATCTTCTGTTTTGTTTTAATTAAGTACAGGTCATATTAATTAATCCAGAGCACAACTCTGACCCCGAACACCATTTATATAAAATTATTTGTAGTTTAAAGTACTCACTTTAGTAACAAAACCATCCTCATACATCTACTTAATAAATAAACTAACTTGGCTAAATATATGAACGAGGAAATGAATCAAACAGGATATAGACACCCACCAGGTAATAGGAATAGGATTGTAGGCATAAGTTAAGCAGCTTGTCTAACTATCGAGACCACTACCTCAAATACACAAATACCTAAAACTGTGAGAAAGTAAGGGGTGAGTACGTGAATGCTCAGTAGAGATTTAATTATAAGTTTTCAACTGAAATAAAATACTTACTTTCAAGATCTTGCATGGTCAGTAAAGTATTCAAACAGTTTTCAGAAATCTAATTAAAAATATTGCCTAATGGTTTAAATCTTTCAAACCATTGTAAAACATCATCTCAAATCAAAGTCATTTTTTCAAAGGTTCAAATATTCCAAACCATTGTAAAGCATAGTCTCAAAGTGAAATCATTTACCCAAAAGTTCAAACATTCCAAACTATTGTAAAACATAACATCAAATCCAATACATATCTATTCAAGTCAAGCATACAATAGGCAATACAATCAATAACATGTCCGAACTACCAAAGACTGGTGACCGTAAGTATGAAATGTAGCATGAGTCATCCAAAAGGATGACGGCACATGTGTACTATGTACGAGTCACCTATTTTGGTAACCGTAAGTATGATATGTAGTCTGAGCACCCTAGATAGGGTACCGTAAGTCTAAGTGCCCTGAAGAGAGTACCGTAAGTCCGTCGGCCGTGTAGGTACAAGAAATACATGCAATATTATATGTATGATAGGAATGATAATATGTATCATTTTCCACAAAATCATAAAGCAGACCATGCAATATTTTTAATTAATCAAGTTTAGTTCTCAAAAGTAAATTCTTATTCAAATTGGATTTTATACAAATTTTAGCAGCACAACAATCGTGTTCTTCAAAACTAATAAAATCCAGTTCCTGCAAAAAATAATTCAAACCAAGATAATTGGCATGCCAACCAGTGTGGCGTGCCTCCCATGTAGTTCACATATCAAATCATGTCAAAACAGGTATAAATTATATTTTTATAAAATATTTCACAAAATTCCATATTTATTCAAAATATGTGAAAATCAAAATTAAACCAATTTTATGATCAAGTAATCGAACCCCTACTTCAATCGAATGACTAGATAGCGCTATTGAGAGCGTTTAACATCATTTGACGGTTGTTTGGAGGGTTGGGGCTCGTTTTCGAACCCTCGATTGTCCGCTTTGAAATGTTATTTTTCCAACGAAGCCTAGAATGGAGAAATAAACATCTCTGCTGAATTCTTAGTACCAAAATTAGCTAGGTTAGATATATAACTTGACCAATTCGAGCTCGGACTGAAATCCGACCCGGTGACATGCAAAACGAGGCAAATCCAAGTTGTCAAATTTTGTTTTCTATGCCAGTCACCAAACATAGTCGATATATATCAAACTTCATATTTTCACAAGTACATCACAAATATGAAGTTTATTTTACGATCTAACGGTCGGATTGAAAAGTCAATACACAAAACAAAAAAACTCAAAAACTGTTCATCAATGGTAGATTTCAATCTGGATAAATTCGAGTTAAGATATATATACCACGTGATTGCTTGTGTTGAGACGAAGCTACGGAGACCGGTTTCACGGACTGAGGTGGCCGAAATCCTCGTCGATGGCCGAACTCCTCCTCGGCACTCTTTCTTCTCTGGTGACATTGTGGAGCTCCGGTGGCCGCGACAGCTCAGTGGTCGATTCAGTGGGTCACGGAGGTCGATGATGGCCGAAGACGTCTCGAGCTGTTTCGGTCGTGCATCGTGTCGTGATTAGCACGGCCCAATAAAATATCGTGTTGTACTCGTACCAGCCCAAGTTTCAAAACTCTAGGCCCAGCACAGCCCACAAGCACAGGAACATCTCATGTCGTACTCGTGCTCATGTCGTGCTTGTGCTCGTATCGTGTCGTGCTCGTGCTTGTGCTTGTGCTTGTGCTTGTGCCAGACTCTTATCATGTCGAGCATAGTGAGCCTAATGTACTAGCATGTCTTTGCGTCCGACTTAGCCCACCCATTAAATTGTTGTGGCAGTCAATATTTTATGAAGTTTTTAAAAATTATTTAATTAAAATTTTATATTTTGATTTAAAACAATAACAAAAATATATAATATACCCATAATTATTTGGAAAAAATATTCAATTAAAAATCACTAATGCAAAACTTTTTTTGAAATANAGCAAAAAAAAAAAAAAAAAAAAGACATAAAAAATTTTCAAATATAAATAATATAACAAAGTTCTTGGGTGAGAATATTATTTTTTTTCGTCAAAATAATTTGAATACATCCTAATTAGGTTGATATGTACCCAAATTATTATTATTTGTATATTCTAAAAACTTTATTTAGTAAGAAGTGGTTTTTTTTGTTCAAATTATGTGAATTAGCATATGTTCTATAAGAGAACAAATCTTTAAAATTTTTAATATCGATTTAGCCATTTTAGTGTGAGATTCAGAATCAATTTTTATTTAGCACTTGGTCTTTTCTACTAGTAATTATTAGTATTAATTTTTTTTAATATGTAAAATTAGTCATTTAAGTAGATAAAAAAAGAATTTTTCATTTAAGTCTTTAAGATTTTTAAAAGTAAAAATAAATATTTTTTAAAATACTTTGAGTCGTTCTTTTTGTGCTTTGTGGGTCATATCGTGCTCGTGCCCAAGGTCGTGTCGTCCCGTACCGGGCCATATTGCCCAAAAATTAGAGCCCAGCACAGCCCAACGCCTCGTGTTGTACTTGGCACGGTCCAATGCCACCTCGTGACGTACTGTGTTCGGAATGGATTTTTTCGTGTCGTGCCATCGTGCCAAATGGGCAGCCCAGCCCATTTGACATCTCTAGTTGCAGGCGACGTCAAGGAGAGAGAAAAAAAGAGACGAGGGAGAGGAGAGAGAGAGAGCTTAGGGGAAATGAGGGTGCCCACGTGGCAAACAATAAATGGGCATCAGAAATTGTAAATAAATCCCTGGTTCAAAAATCTATAAAATTAAGTCCTAAATTACAAAAAAAACCCATGTCTTCAACTTTTTCTTACATTTATGTCCAAATTCGAATTTTTTTATTTTTTAATTTATTGGTCAAAAGACGAAATTAGGCTTAAAAACTCTGGGTTTTTACAACCGACGCCTATTTCTCTAGTGAAAAAAAAAAATTAATGGTCTATTTTCAATTTTAGGGCAAATGAAGGGCTTATTCACAAAGAAAACCTTTTCATTTTCTCTCGATGAACCTATAACTCGATCTAGCTTCTTTAGTTTTGTTGCTAATAAATAGGCAAAGACGAAAAGAACTATCAAGAGCACAGGATGGCATGTATGCATGGGCGTACACGTGCGCACCTAAAATATATAATATGTGTGCATATGTATATGTACTGGATTATGCATTTTATTACTCATCTTTAAAAAAAAAAATACTAAATATTTCAACTAGTTTATCAAATTTTTAATATCAACATATAACAAGTAAGTTGTCCCAATTCAAACGGTAAATAGTATTAATTTTTTTTGTGATAAATTTCAATAAATTTTTAATATCAACTTATGGCATGTAAGTTGTCCCAATTCAAACAGTGAATAGTATTAATTTTATTTGTGATAAATTTCAATACACCAATCAAATGATAATAACTCATTTGTCACATATATTGGTATAAATTTTTTTTGTAAACTAGTTGAGATACCTAGCATTATAGTTATACTTTAGATGAGGTTCATGTAGGACTCATTTTATTAATTAGAATCACTTACTAACAAACTGGCACATCATTATAGCGTTAAACATAAAAGAGTCAAAACGGGTCGAGTCAAACGGGCCTGCCTGGCCCGGCCTGCATTAGAACGGATTAGGTTTTGCCCGGCCTAAGAGTAGGGCCGGGCCGGGCCTAAATAGGCCTAGCCCGCCAATCTAGCCCACATGAGCCGCCCCAACCGACCAAAATTATTTTTTTAGAAAGTCTTTAAATAAATTTAAATATAAAACTTTTTCCAATACTTATAAACACACATTCCCTCACTCTCTTTTTCACACTTTCAAATTTTAATTTAATTCTAAATAATTTTCTTAAGATCTTTGTTTTAAACTTTTTTTTATTAACTATTTTATATACTTGTAGCTTATTTAATTATTATTAAATTTTTATCAATAAGAAAAAAACATAACACATTATTTATTTTTTCATAAATTTTATTTTTAAATTTCTAATATTTTTAACTAATTATACAAATAATAATCTTATTTTTTAGATTTTTTTAAATTGGGCCAAGAACGACCCGTTTCAGGCCCTAGGCAGGCCTAGGAACCCGGCAAGCCTACGGGACAAGTTTTGCTCCATTTTTAAAATTTCAGACTGGCCGGCCTGACCCGACCCATCTTTTCTTTCAAGCCCGCTTTGGGCGGAGCGTACTGGGCCAGACCGATCCTCCCATTTTGACACGACACCACTAATGCCCCATAGCACTGCTCAAAATAACTCGACCATGATATAAAAGTGAAAGAAACAAGGGGGGCTAAACCAAAAATTAAAAATTGGAAGCTCATCTAAGAGAATGAGGAAAATTATATCAGTTTCTTGTTCAGTACTTTAGCAATAAAATCACCATGAACAAAAAACCACACAAGGAAAATGTATAATAAATCTCAAATAACCTATATAATGTCGAAACGAAGCAGAGATACATTTCAATTATGTACCATACTCCTCAGAACAGTACCCTGCTTATCTGAAGCCCTCTAATATAAATGACAGTTAACAAAAGGCACCAAAAATAGGAACAATTTCAATGGTGCAACAGTGAAGAGCCTCTTGACCTGCATGACAAATATCGATCCACAAGTTAAGTCGAAGCCAAATATCAGTAATTACAAACTAAAAACGTGCCGTAAGTGAGTTCCAATGTCAAACCTGGCAAGGAAAGAACTACTTCAAACAATCATTTGTCCTCCTCTTTTGGTTCTTTGTCTTCATTTTTCTTCTGGTCACCCTAAAAAGAATTAAAGTAAGACAATCAAAAGTTAAACCACCAGAATCTTAGTACATTAACAGGACTATCAATATGGAATATAGAATCATCATGAGAATCAAGATTTACATTTTTATTACAACAAATAATCTCTTTTTCATTTTTTCAGCCTGCAAGTACCAAATTACAAAAGAGCTCACCTCTGATTGGCTTTGCATGGAAGCTAGCAAGTCTTTTACTGAAGGATCATTTGGATCAACTCCCGGAAGCTACAAAAGCATTCAAATTATACAAATTATTGAAAGCTAGAGGTAATGTTTCATTAAGTTTGCCAGGAGAAAGTGGGAAAAAGAAAGATTAAACAACATTGCAGGTTGGCAAATATACCGAGGCAAGGATGGAAGACACAAAGGACTGGTCAGCCAGCAGTTTGCTCACATCCTGGTTAGAGGAATCTTTTGCGCTATCCTGCACTGATAATTGAAGAGCTGCACCACAGGATCAGCAACTAAATCAGTATTTTTGGATTCATAACAACCATTTAGATAAATAGTAAGAAGACCCAAGAATGAGTCGATCCCTAAGTCATTAGAAGCATTTGTCTATTTATCAGCGCAATCAATTACTCAAAACCAAACTGGAATACGCAAAACTTGGTACATTCTGGCTCTTATTTTAATGCAATAAGACAAGTGGACCCAGAAAGCTCATTGGTAAAAGTTACTTATCGATGGATTCCAATAAACAGCACCTCATTTTAGTTCCAACGGTAGTTCAATCACCAAGCAGTTGCCCCAAACATAAGGAATTTCTCTAAATAATGAGAACTGCAAGGAAGGAGAGACTTAAAGTGACACATGCACAAAAAAGTGGCTGTAAACGAAAGGACGTACCCAGGGCCAAGTCGGGATCATCAGCAGCTGCCTCCGACATATCTGTGTCTTGCAGATCCTGACCAGAAGAAGGGTCATCCATTGACATTGCAAGAGCCTGCTGGAGTAAAGCATTCTCATCATCCTGTTGCAAATTTAACATTAATTGACAAGCTACAAAGTAGAAAAATAAATAAGCCCAATAAGCAAAATGAATGTTGAAACACCGTATGGATTCAATCA